>JAOYRR010000625.1:0-44306 GCA_038994665.1 Podotricha telesiphe
ATTTCCCATTTCGCGTATTCAACAACTCAACTGATCCATTAAAGTAAAAAATTTCAACCCAACGAAAATATTTAAACTATGCCACAATAGAGCCATAATAAAGAACTTTGTACCCACATTAGCGCTAACAGTAAGTAAGTTAGCTTTGAATACTGCTCAATTTGCGTCACACTACGAGGTACTCGCAGTCCACTCGTGTGAACTCTGTAATTTTACTATCCTATGCTTAACTAAGTGAATAACTTAAACGATGCATATTGTGATAAGTGTGAAAACTATTTACAATAAGAACAAATGTACTGAAAATGCATTTAAATAGTGTGTTCTAAGTAAGAGAAAGTGCTTCATTGAGTTCAGCCACTCCTCACGCAATGTTACATATTTGGATGGAAAGCGGAGAACGGAGTGTCTTGACACTGGGGTCTTCTTGGTATGCGGGAAAAAGCGAGAAGCTAAAGGAAAATGATTTTGCAATATGATCTGAATTTTATAAGAAAAATAGCATAACAAGGTATCAGATATAACCAAGAGAAAATGAAAATAATTTAAATATAATCATTTCCCCGAGTAGGAATCGAAGCCACAACCAGTCACGCTATAGCCAGACGTCACATTGCACCGGGATGGCCTCAAAAAAGGTACTGCGGTTAATTCATTTAGATATATTTCTTATTTTGTAATGATTTATTAAGAGATAGGAGAAAACCACTTTCTCTATATTCCACTCTTCTAGATTGTACAGTAAGACTTTGACTTATATTTTAAAAATAATTATACATAAGGTGTAAATTAGTTATAGGTTCCATTCCCACTCGGAGAAATAATTTCATTTCAAAATTCATTTCTCCGCTCTGGTAATACATAGCACGGCGTTAAATTTCTCTACTTAATAAGTAGTATCTTGAATACAAGTAGAAAAGGTTGCATGGATTTTTCTAATTATCCGGCTATGCAGAAAAAGTATTAAGCTGTTTTAATCATGCATTTCATATCTCATTCAAAATGAACCCATAAACACTATTTGCATTAAAAAATCATATGAACTGCGCCACTCAGGCGTCTTATAACTTTAACAAAGGTATATATTTATACTGGTTCGCGTGTATCGATTAAAAGTTATAAAGCATTAGTAGGTCAGCTCCGATCTGTTCAGCTTTCAGTACATAATAAAGCAAGATAACGTCTTATAATATATCCAGATAGTATATATCCAACTTTTATTATAAGATATCGTCTTTTACTATAGGTTTCAGGGTTACAGGTTCAAAGTTTATTGTTCGTTTGCTATTAATATTATGAGTATTTTTTCCATATTTCGATGCTCGTAAGTTAATTATCAACTGAAGGGGCCAATAAAATTTGGCTCAAATTTATATTTTGTTAACATTTAACTAAAAATTATATTTAGTTTTAACATTTATTAAAGTGTTATTCCCACACTAATGAAATTGAAAAAGACATTTAGAAAACGTATAAAAATTTGAATGCAGTGGGTTTTGAACCCGGGCGTCTTGAAAACTGTTCAAGTTTTTCTTGAAATTTTTATACGTTTTCTAAATATGTCTTTTTTTGGCTCAAATATTTTACGTAAATTTTTAATGCATATAATATAAAAGTATTCATGATTGTGATCACTTCATTATAATACCGCCCCCATTTTTTAAGACATTACTTGTTGAGCAGCGGAACCGAACGCCGCGCTTTATATTACCAGGAGAGGAAAGAAAGAATAATTTTAAATTTAGTCATATTGTTAAGCGGGGATTTAACCTGCAACCTTCGCATATACAACCATTAACTCCAACTCTCCAATTGACTCTAAGACAGCTACAAATTTGTTATACTCTGCATATTGACAAATATGAGGATATATGAGAGGAAACCTCGTTGCATCCGCTTGAGCAGACGTCTCGTAACAAACGCTACAATTTCATACATTTATAAAATGTGATTCGAACCACAATTTATGTACACGTGAACTTCCCCTGTTTATTTGTTTGTTTGTCGACTTTGTTTGGTCGCTGCAAATCTAGCGAGGTGTTTCATTCTCGACAGTAGTTGTAGAACAAGTAATGAAAGCATAGCGTATTGAAATTATTTTTGCATTTAGATACTAATTGGAAAAATTACGAGTAGAAATATAATTTTTTTAAGCTTGTTTACACAATATGAAGAACAAACCAAAATATCATATTGATTAAATTTGCCGAAATTGCACTTTGTCCAACAAAACCCGAAAAATTAAAAAAACCTGTGTTGGTGAGATGCTTATTTCAACGATGGAACTCACAATCAACCCGTTCCATATATCCTCTTTTTTTCTATTTTTATCCCAGTTGTGTGTAACTTATTTTTACTAACAATATATTTTTTACCTCAGTATATCTGGTTAAAAATAGTTTCATTTCAAAATGTGTAATAATCGTGAAAATCAAAGAACTTATAATATAAATATTTTCTTCTTGTCACTTATAACTTAAAATGTATATCGAGGCAAACAGAAATGACAGAGGCTGAAGTGTCCGGTTTCGCGCACCTGATGGTCGGTTGTAGTGAATTGTAGGAACAAGGGAACGTCTACAGTACCGTCTGGATGCAATGGTCAATATATAAAGCTGGTTTATATATATATATATACGAATATATGCGAGTAGTAGTTTAAAATAATAAAATACAAGTAAATAATCATACTAAATGTATCGAAAGTTAGTTTTGTTTATCAAGATCGGCAAAATGATTTTTACAAATCTAGACATTCTACGATACCAACATAATAAAAAAAATTAAATGCTGATTGATATTCAGTTCATAAACATTGTATGTTTTGTGTGTGTGTGCATTTTCTATACCTATGATACAGTTCTCAGTAAGTTATGTTATTGTATATTTAAATCAATTTATTATATAATGAAGAATATATTTTTTGCTATATTTATACAACAAAAATATACTTAAACATATTTAGGTGCATATCAAATTTCGAGTTCTTGAAAATAGTTTTAATAAAACAAACACCCATCAGACGACCCTATACACATACTCTTTATAAGCTCTCAGTAATTGATGTAGCACACCTGGGAGAGTACTGAACTGTGTTTTTTAACCATTCAATTTTTAACGACCATTTATGTGCTAAATATGCTAATGGAAATTTGGCCGAAGCCAATAAAGAAAAACTACTATATTTCCCGTCCATTAAAATACTTGTGCTTATGCTCGTCATACAATTCGGGCATGTTCGAACGAAGCAGAGCGAACGTTACAAAAAAACTTCTATCTTATATTATGAAAACAATTAAATCTTATATTACATTCTGTGAAGTTAATTTTCTTAAGAAGTTTGTAATTATAACAATAAACATAAAAATATAATTAATTTTATTACATTTTTCACTGTGTCACAAAATATTTATCTTCATCCACACATACTATAAAAATTGGCGGAGAGTGGAGAACGAAGGGTCTTGGCCACTATATTCTCTGACTTTGCGTGAAAACGTGAAGCTGCATTCTATACAATATTTTATATTATGCTTTTTAAAAACATAACACAATATTTCCTGACTAACAGGTGACTGAGTCACTCATCGAATGCCCACCCCTGTTTGTTCAGCTAAAATGTTTGCTCACGTGAACACTCCACTTTGACCCCTGCACAGATTATAAAGTATCTTGTCATCTTATATTTTGTATACCGAATCTGTGTTTGCTTTTTTTTGTGCCATAGATCATAGGTTCAATTCTATTGGATTATTTACACACAATCAGACAGCTCTGACTGTATAATTTGAATTAGCTTATATTTATTGACTTTACATATTTTTAACAAATATATTTTAATTATATATGTTTCTTGCATAATGTGATATTTGCAATACAAATTATAAGTTACATAATTATCCATAACTGCTCTTATTGAGATAGTATGCGGTGAACGGAATTCATATTACTTTACTTAGATTCCATAAGATTAAAGAAACGGAAATATTTTAAGTATGACAAATACCCTGGAATGGAATTTGAAATTGCAACCATCATGACCAGTCAGACAAGTTCAAGATGTGCCAGAATGTCACTACTAATCATATTTAATCTTTATTCAGAAATAAAGACAGTACATAGATTTGCAGAGGCTTAATATAAAACGTCAGCATAATCTAGAATTATATCCATTATCATTCGTATAAAACAATTGTTAGTTGCTTCCAGTGTAGATTCAAGCAAAAACCGAAAACTTGTATTCTCAATAATATCTGGAGTCAACAATTAGTATAAAGGTAGAGCCATTTTCTAAGCGGATAAAAGATATATATAATGTAAATTGGAACCCAGATATTTCCTGTTGTGCTTTATATTTAGGCTAAATTAATTATGAGAATGAAGTAGGTACTATTCTAATATTATATTAACTTGAGAAAAAAAAAAAAAATTCAAAATGTATTGTCATACATGTTCTTTTATCTTTAGACATCTTTGTATTTTAAGGGGCAAAAGTACATAGAGACAAGACACAATAACTGTTCCTCAAATTACAGACATATTCAAAGGGTACCAGAATATTATACTAGTACTAGTGGAGTACTAGTACACAAAAGGAATACATTATTAACCTAACCGCATTCGAGGATTTTTTTATTTTTTTTTTTATAAGCAATATCTTTTTTTAACAATTTCAGTACTTAAAACTAGGCTTATTAAGAGCTTATTATTTGTCACTATGTATGCCCTAAGACAGTTTTAGTAAGTTAGTTGCCTTGGATGGTATTAGCGTTATAGTAGAATACCGAATGACCGCTTCGAATTGAAATATTTTAAACACTTAGTAGAATTTCATTTAAGTTTAATTTCTTTTTTACGATTTCATATATATATAAACTATATATTAAACGCTTAAACTGGAACTCTACAAATATATTAGCTCTGGTCACATTAGCAGCCACTTCGCGTGGAAAAATGTTGCAATCATAGCTATATTATACACTGCGATGAGGATAATTAACGCTGGTGCTTACAGGGACTGAGCTTTTCTTAATGCCAGCTTTATAGCTTCTTAATGAAAATGTGTGTTATAATGCAGCTTTTTTCGGGATGTTTCACGTCAAAAATGCTGGTGGCTGTTTATTTGTATCTAGTTCTACTTGGCAAATATTAAGCCTCGATTCTGGCTTAAATAATTCTGGGTTCATAGATTTGTTGTCTTGTCTTGTCGGTGAAAATCAAATATGATAATAACGACCGGTAACTTTAGTTTTCTACAGAAAATGACGATAGAAAGAGTGTTCGTTGCAATACAATAAGCTTTTATTATTTTATAACAATTATATATAAATAATACATTTGTATTTACACAATTTCAAAACACTCAAACATTCCCAATTCCAAATATACAATTAAAAGGGAGACATAAAAAGTTAATAACGGTTTTTACTGACCTAACGCCGAACCCATACATCTTTCACCAGTTCATTCCGAAGGTAGCGGTCCGTAATGGACGTAAAAAACGCCGTACCTAGGCTTTATTACATTCCTCTCAATATGCCCGCTTTTTGCCCATCAGATCCTTCAATTCTGAGCGCAATATCGTTTTTGTGATATATATGGCTGAAATAATGCTGTAAGAACTTAGGATTATTACGTGCAGGTCGTATAGGTTCTAGTGAGTTGAAATGAAATTATAGTTATATTTTAACATTTTTCAAAGTGTTATTCCCACACTAAGGAAATTGAAAAAGACATATTTAGAAAATGTATTAAAATTTGAACGCAGCGGGATTTGAACCCGCGCCTGTGCTTACAACAAATATAAGTTGTAATAAGCGTATAAGACTTTCAACGTAGCTGGATGTAGAACACATGGTTTAGCGGTCAGAGCGCTTGAACGGTTTTCAAGAGACGCGGGTTCAAATCCTGCTGCGTTCAAATTTTTATACGTTTTCTAAATATGTCTTTTTAAAAAACACGGTTTTTTAGGAGTAGTTATCATGTTATATTAAATATGTTATAATGTGAGTTTTTCAGTAAAATAACCGTTTAGAAGTCCTGTAACAATTAAAACTTATATCTTTTGATTAACGTATTTTCATATGACTCTTAATAATATTGAGTAATTTCAAATTTCTTTATTACTAACTAAAATGCTGAAGAGCTCTTTTATCAGACGTGTTCGAACATGTCTGATAAAACGCACTGATTATTATATCAAATCGCACTCGTGATAAAATATAACATTTTTATGACATACTTAGTTTGCTAGTCGTTAAACAGTGTCTAAATATGCATAAGGTGGACAAATAATGATTTGTTATCTCCGCCTAGCTTCCAAAACGCAAGAGGTACTTACAAATAAATAATTGCTTAGACGAGTTAGCGGAGAAAACCTAGTGCAAAAACAAATCGGTCTCCACTCTTACTCTTTCTATACATAGATAATATTTTCAATACATAAAAAATATAATAAGTTCTTTGATTTTCGCGATTATTACACATTTTGAAATGAAACTATTTTAACCGGATTAATCGCGTATAATTTTAGTATTCGAAAATACATTTTTAGAACCCGGCATTTCGATCAGTGTACAGTACTCCGTGGCCACAGGTAGACTGAAGTGGCACTTGTCTGTCATTTGATACAATTATTATATCAAACTACCGCCAACGAATTCTAAGTTGCCTCGCGTACTGCCCTGAATTCTTGCAAAATGAGCTGACTGTATCTTGCTCTCTGGTGTGATGGGATTGAGACTTCAAAGTTTTCAGTATTGGGTCCCAGGTGGTAGAAAATTTCCAACCGTCTTCTCTATTGAAATTAGGGTGTTTTTGTATTTCAATAGCCTCGCGGACCCTCCTTGGGATATATCTGTTTTCCTTAGCGAGAATATGACAAAATATTTTCATATATGTTAACAATTTGAAAATATTATCTATTTTGATGTAAATTGGCACGTAACCTGTATTAGTAACTCAAATTTTACATTCGTAATATAAAACTATTAATTGGGAACATTTCAAATGAACATCTCGGTCACAAGGTTACAGCGAGCTAATATACCATCGGAGTGTTTCCGTCATATAATTCTTGAAAGAGTTTTTTCTTTAATACATCATTAGTTATAAAATATGGCATCCGGTGCTTTGATTGGCCGACGTGGAAACGAAGGGGTCATATATTATTTTAAAAAGCAAAAAATTATTTATGCAGTTGAATTATTAATTTGTAGAACACGCGAATTTAGTGCGAATGATAAACTTTTCTTGAATAATTTATAGATTTAAACTCATTTTAATCTCCACAGTACCTTTAGCTTCTACGGTAATTTGTTATTGTTTAAAGTTGAATATTTAAATAAATTTATCTTTGCGCATATAAGATATATATACTGATCGATAGAATGCGTTGATAACAAATATAGATTTTTAAACATTTTTTAAAGTGTTATTCACACACTAAGGAAATTAAAAAATACATATTTGGAAAACGTATAAAAAATTTAACGCAGCAGGATTGGAATCCGCGCCTCTTGAACTTGAACGGTTTTCAACAGGCGCGGGTTCAAATCTTGATGCTTCAAATTCTAATTTTGATACGTTTTGGAAATATGTCTTTTACAGATTCAAATTTAATTGAAAAATATTTGTAATAATATTTTATATATTTACACCCGTTTTAGTGTGTTGTGTTTACCAGTCGCTTATTAAGTGACACTAGAAAATAGATTCATATGGTTCATAGGTTATAGCTTCAATATATGTAATTAAGGATATTTTCGTTATTTAAAAGTCCATTATCATCAATATAATGAAATAATAACATTAAAAATATTTAAAAGGTCGCACACAATGCCAAACAAGACTCTACTAAACTAATTAAGCCATACATACATATCTGAAAAACTTAAAGACGTATTCCCATTAGAACAAAAGTGCAAACAAACCCTAGAGCAGTTGGTGTGAAAATATGAAAGAAATATACATAGTGCCACGGATAATCTCGCCTGGACCGCCGCGGGCGCGTGATTAGCGGCTGAGAGCCTTTTAAAAGCCTTAAAAGGTGCTGATGTACTTGAGGATAGCAAAGAATAAACGTGACTCTACATTGCTTTATATTATATTATAAATTAATATATAATCAAAATTCTGTCGCATTATATGGGATAATGGTATAGTCAGTTCTTCATTTTCTGCCCTTTCTATTGATATTTCAAATGAAGTCTATAGTTATTGGTTGGTAGTATTGTATACATTAGGAAAATGATAATATATAAAAAATAAAAATTATGAAAAAAAATTATGTTTTAAATAAGAAAATTATGAAAAAAAAACACAACTTTGCTTAATGGCGTTACGTTACATTGTTTTTTTTTGTTAAATATTGTTTATTAATGATACAACTTTTTACACCTTCATATTGTGGATTAGATTTTTAAGAATTTCCAATTTATAAAAATTATATTTTTTCCAAAGTTGTATATAAAATGTAACACATATGCACATAAATATCTTAGTACTTAAAATATTGATTACTTCACATTATATCTTTTTGTATATACTACATTTAGTATCTCTATGTACTATATTTAGTGTCTCTATATTTTATGTAAACAAAGTGTTGTGTGGACCGTATTGTTTTCACATTTAGTCTTACTTTGGACAAGGAAACTAAAATATCTATATATACATATTATGAATATGTAACTGATCGCTGTCTGTCTGCACATTGAAGATATATGAAAAAATACTATTGAGTGCATTTATCAATGTAATAGAGCGCAAAACAATGAACAATATTATTTTTTCTTTCTGTCTGTACTTTGTGCACGCTAATCAGTCTTCACTATTATATTTTGGTAATTTTTTCTTAAAATGTGTTTATTTCATTCTAATCGGTTTATAGATAAAAAAGTTACAACTATTTAAATGGTAAATTTATGAAAAGTTTGTGATTTAAGTGAGAACGCTTGTGGGCGAAAACACTAAATAGTTTAATCGTGTAGCTCACGCAGGCGAAGCCACGAGCGGTTCGCTAGTATTAAATATAAACAATTCCACGTGTGCATTATATAAATTAACAAACATCTTCCGCAATTGGGTATGTCCTAAATACTTGTATACAAATATAAAAATATAATTTTATATAGATAATAATTTTTTTTGCAATTTAAAGCCTTGACGTGTCTTCGTATATTGTTTTTATAATCTCTGTCTCGGTCGTAGCGGGCGCGGCTCATTATTACTGGGTAATGAATGCCCGCGCACGATATTGTGGGGTATAGAGGGTGCAGCGAATGAACAACCTGTATACACTATACAGCTCAGAATAGGTTGCTTTGCTATTTGTGTAACATGTGCATGTATGTGCATGTAATGACACCGGACATGCTCGCACTGGCTTTGTTTGAACTCTTTAGAATATTGATGTGGAGAAAATATAGAAAAAGTATTGTTTATAATTTTCCAAAAGAATCTTTTTCTGAATGGGCTATGTTTAAGTTTGTCCTAATTGTGAGAACTTCATATATATAAGTAAGTAGATATGTAAGTAAGAACGAATTTCTATCCACATACAGTAAAAATAATGAAATATATTATGGAGAATATATACATATACTTGAATTTAAAAGTTAAACATCAGTTAAATTTTTACAAAGTAATCTCACGTCCACCGAAATTAATATCACATTCAATACAACGTTTTCTCTTAAACCCGTCCCTTATCTAGTATTTAATATTTTATCTGAACAAAGACCTGGGTTAGAAGATTTCTAACGTCACGCTGGACCTCCGTCAAAACGTGAAAAGGCATAGAAATACCCAGTTCAATTAACGAACAGCCTGTATGCTTAATAAAGTAGCTCGGAGCTTTCATTACACCCTGTATAATGGCCCGTACAAATATTTTTAATCCTCGTTCTCATACATCTTCCGTAGTTCATTTTGCTGTCCAATGCTTTTAATATATTCTATATGTTCATACAAAAAACAGCCTTATTAAAGTGTATTTGAGTCACATTTCGCTTGATGGTGAATTTTGTGTCTGACCACGTCTAGTTAAGGTAAAATGTTGTTTATAATTCAATACTCAGGCCGGTTGTGGCAGATGACACTTTGTACTTTCTTTTCTTCAGAACGCTGGCGGAGTTACTGAACTTAATATATATTTCCTCTAATATGATTGAAAGGCAGAAACTTTAATTAGGTGAATATAAAAAAAATAAGAGATACATCGTTATTGTTAATGATCGTTTGTGAGATAAAATAAGACTTACATGCTAACAACAAATATAAGTTGTAATAAAGCGTATAAGAATTTCGATGTAGCTAGATGTAGAACGCATGGCTTAGCGGTCAGAGCGCTTGAACGGTTTTCAAGGGGTACGGCTTCAAATACTGCTGCGTTCAAAATTTTTATACGTTTTCTAAATATATCGTTTTCAATTTCTTAAGTGTGCGATTAAACCTTTAAAACACTTTAAAAATAAAAAAAAAAGACATTATTTGCTATAATTTTATAAAAGGATAGTAGACCATTTTTTTTTTATAGTAAAAAAAAAATTCTTAGGGATAAATCGTTAGCGGTGTATGGAAATAACAAAAATATAATTAATAGAATTTCATATTTTAAACGGCTTAACAGATAATCTTAAAAATATATATTTATTTGCTTGTTTCGTTATCTATACCACCATAATCTAACGTTTTATTAATGGGACCAAACATTTTATAAATAGGGCCCTATTTATCGAACTTGTCAGATATGTGGTAAAAATTACATAAATTTTATTTAAATTCGTAATTAAATGTATTGTAAGTTATAAAATATTTTATTTGCAGAATAAAATCGGAACCGTACCTGTAACTCGATTGATCGAACACGTAATTCTTTCATGGGACAATGTGTAAGCTTTTACAACGGGATCCCAGAAAACGACCGAAAATGCTCTATATCACAATTTTAAACAAATGTGAAAAGGTGCTTGTGTGTTAAAGGTACACGCCTTGGGAATGAAATGCTCGGTCCAGTCTATTTCAAAGGTATCATTGTTAATAATAAATCTGTAAATTATTGATTTGAAAAAAAAAAAATAAAGTCCCGCATAGTTTCATGCACCGGTTCTGCTCAGGTCTGAGGCATTAACTTTAGTGAACCGGTGATAAATTGTTTGACGTTCAAAAAATTAAGCATATAACTTCTTATTTAACTTTTCCTTTGACCTTTTAATAAACATTATCTTGTTTAAAGGTCTATATTATTATAGTAAACTATTTTAATTATCAATTATTTTTACACACAGAAACTAAATTTTAATCTCGTTCCGGAGTGATCGGGGATTCAATTCAAAATCATTCGTACGTACTTCAAAGTTCAAACTCACGTTCATTTGTCACAGTTTCCTTTAAATTTCACATTAAAAAGGCCCTAAATCTGTTATATATTTTAAGTAAATATAACCTTATTTTAAAAGAGATAGCGTTTGAAATCGAGTGTTTCAGTAAGACGTGTTAGAATTTTAAAATGAGGGTAGTGTCAGCAAAGCACAACGCACACTCCACGCCACGTGGCACAATTAGTTTCATTCATCGCTGGTCCTCCGTAGCGGAAGGTCGTGCGCGTGTGCTCGCATCCGACGTATTCAACGTATTGCAAATGAATTGAGTTAATCGTTTGTAACGGTCCTCTGAAGATTCCCTGCGGGGGGTAGAAATGGATGGAATAATATCTAATTTAGTACAATTGATAGTTTATTTTGTATAGGATAGGACATTAAGGGCCTATATTAAGTTTCAATCGTCATTCTTTCGAATGCAAAACCTAAACAATCCAGAGTATAAAATGTATATATAGGTTTAATGTAAAAGCATATTTGTCTAAAAAAAAAATTATTTCTTTTATACAAATACATTTTAAAAGCCTATAACTTTTGTTTTTAACATGCTATATGTATAAACTATAATATAATTACCAAGAACTCTAAAGCCCTTATCTGGAGACCATATTGGCGCAGCATGACAATGTCGGCCTGTATACGGTGGTAGTTGGTTCGATTTCCACTCATTCCCCTGAATCCCGCTCTGGTGACAAGACAAAGCGTGGCGTTGTGTCCTGCCACTCAACACACAATATCTGGGACTCCAAAACTCAGAAAGTGGGAACGAAAGTCTTGAAATTTGACAAAAATGCGAGAAGCTGAAAAAAAAATAAGTTCAAATAGCGGGTTTATAAAATAAGCGTGGTGCTACCATTGTAAAGCAACCCAACAGCGCTTATAAAATATGCGTGGCGGGCAGCCAATCGCTTTCATCTATATTATGTAACTATTGTACTCATTAAGTTGTATGAGTATCGAACTCTACCCCAGATGTTATCTGTTTGTCTTTATTGAAATTATAGTTTGATTAATAATACCTATGCGAAAAATTTAAAAGCTTATTGTATTATTGACTGGACGGTAGATTAAACTTCAGGCTACAAATGGCTTAGTCCAAAATATACCCAACTGAACGGAATTATATATTATTACATATATTATTACGTAATACAAAGTAAAACGCGGTGTGACAGTGACATAAATAATTAAAAAAAATCAAAAATTGATAAGAATATTCACAAAGTTAGGACTATTAATAAGTAGAATATAGTTACGGAATATAATTTGAAATAATGTTTCACTTAAGAAATGAGAAACACAAATAGGCTGTTTTTCATAGAACTAAATACAAAACCCTATGCTCTATGTCTGAAGCGTCTAGAATGTTTTACGACGTTGATGGTAACATCAGGACACAGGCTATTGAAGGCCACTATGAATTTGTCTATATAACGCAAACGATGTATTACAGACAATAAAGAAAACATTCCAACCTCCTTTTGAAAGCTATTGAAAGTGAAATATCATCGCAAACAAATCTATAGGAAAGTAATGACGCGAGTTCTATACAGAGTGTGTATAAATTATTATAATACTGCGCTACGGTTATTATGGAGTGTATGATAATAATACATATTCATCATTCCGCTAATGTTTGTAAGACGGGACTCTCCGTTCGGTGAGGTATGGGAAGGGTGAGTACAGAAAACGATGTGATTTCTATATTATCTCTACATATATAGAAGTTTAATTATAATAATATTTAATTATAGTTATTACAATTTATAATATTCATTTTACATATTGAAATCCAAAAAAAAATTAAACCTGCGTCGCCTGAATAATGATTAATATTTACACAAAGCTGCAGTCTAAATTATAAGAACGTATTTGAGGTCTGATTTTGTCTAACTAAAACAAGACTTAAAGAATAGACATTTTAAAGGTAAAAAAAAATGGGAATAGGAATTGAAGCCATACCTAACTACCACTATGGAGAATAACTCTTCAATTAATGATAAATTAAAGCAATTTTTAATAACAAAAGCAGTACTTAAGGTTACAATAACATGGACTTAAAAAAATACATATTTAGAAAACGTATATAAATTTGAACGCAGCGGGATTTGAACCCTCTTTGCGCCTCTTGAAAACCGTTCAAGCGGGTTCAAAACCCGCTACGTTCAAATTTTTATACGTTTTCTAAATGTGTCTTTTTCAATTACCTCAGTGTGCGAATAACTCTTAAAAAAATGTTAAAAAAACAAACATTGACTCAGTTTAAATTTATTACAACATTTAACTCTGCCAAGTCATACACCATTTATTAATGTACATATCCATAAACGTAAAAGAACGGAGGGCTAAGTGAAGATTCGTATGTCGACGCCACCTCCAATTTAGTGATGCGAACCAATCATCATTACGAAGGGAGCGAGATCAAAATGGACCAAGCGACCCGATTCCTGGACGCACCTTCGAAAGAAAAAGATGCAACCATTGTTACACCTCACAAAAGAAAGGGACAGACGATTAAGAAAGGCAATGATCGTAAACAATTCGGCAAATGAAAGATTATGTTTATCGAATTAAGGTGTTCTTTTTCGTCCGAATAAAATTTCTTCTTTATTGCCTTGACCGTTTCTTATTTTGTACGCCTTTTAATATTGTTTGCTCTGTTTTAGAACCTGCCAGTATATAGTTACATATTGTTGTATATAACCATTTCTATTTTTTAAGATGCTCTCTACCAATTCTCATATTATATAACTAAATTATTAAAGTACACTTTTCGTTATAATACTAAAAAGTAGTATATACAAAAAAATTGTATGGTTTATATATGAAAAAGACATATTTAGAAAATGTATAAAAATTTGAACGCATTGGGATTTGAACCCGCGCGCTTGAAAACCGTTCGCTCTGACCGCTAAGCCATGCGTCCCACCTCCAGCTACGTTGAAATTCTTATACGCTTATTACAACTTATATTTGTTGTTGCTGCATCTCTGTTGAGAGATTTTTACAAATTTCTGCTACCCAAAAGATTATTCTACGAACAATCGTCTGGCAAAGAATGCTATTTATTAAATATATATTTGTTAAAATTTTTAAAGTGTTATTCCCACACTAAGGAAATTGAAAAAGACATATTTAGAAAACGTTTAAAACATATACAATCCCGCTGCGTTCAAATTTTTATACGTTTTCTAAATATGTCTTTTTCAATTTCCTTAGTGTGGGAATAACTTAAAAATTTTAACAAAATATATGGTTTATATATGATTGATTTTGGTTTTTCTTTTGTATGTAAGTCTTTATAAGTACACATAAATCTAATATACAATAGCATAATCTACGAATATAAAATATCTACAATATTACTTGATAATATCTTTCCTGATGAATTTGGTGATTCCTTTAAAATGTGAACTTTGATTAAACTTTTGACGGAGTGACATATTGTCTTTTGAAATTTTCTTCTATTTTATAAATTTAATTTGTCCATCACAGGCAAAGTGTCCTTTTACCACGTGAGACTATCTTATAGATTATTTCAAAAAACTACAAGCAACATATACTTTTTCACTCAATCACAAACCTTATTGCAGAAGCAAAGGGTTCTATTTCAAAAGAGAATGAGCGAAACTCTTAAGCAAGTTTGATTTACGTGAGAAGACAATGCAATCTATTCCCAAATCTCATTTCCACTCAAATTTAAACCTTGTGCTTTTGACACAAAGCTCAAATTCCGAGACTCTATATTGGATAGAGCTAAAGAAGCACTCACATTTTACTGAAAAATGTGTAAGAAGTAAGGCAGGGAAAGCCACGGGATCCGTTATAAAGACATATTATTCTTTTGAGGCAGAGCGGGATTGCCGAGGCGCAATAAGTCCAAGTAATCCGTGAGGTACTGCTATCCAATTGTCATTGTTCTGTGCCTCTAATGAAAAATATTTTGTTTTCTCTTTTACTGTACACTGTACACAGTTTTTATATATCAAAGAGAATTGCTATCTTGTATTCGACTTTTTACGCTCGACCAGTTGCAATAGGTATCAAATGCTCTCCGCATAAATATGATTTAAAAGTTCTTTGAGATTTGTTTCTTTTTTTGCGTTGAGGATTAATAATACTGAAAAGTTGTACTGTAGTAACATTCTGACAGAAATATTTAATTATAGTATTTAATTGTAGTAGATTTAACTGAAGTAGAATTGTATATTTCGTCAAATGTAATTTTTATAATTCTATTTTAAGATAAAAGATGCGTCGCTCTCGCAAGTAAAAACAAATGAGAAAAAATATGTAACATAACAAAAAACAATACGATAACTAATATTAAAAATCATTTTTTTTTAATATCTATAATATTTAAATATACTACTAAAAATTAACGTAGAGTCTTACAACTTTATTTGAAAACAAAAACGTAAGATAAAGTAGAATTGGCTGTATCGATACGGATTCCAACAGAAAATTTTGAACTCCATCCATTGAACTGGATAGAACCAAAAAAAAGGCGCAGATTTCCTGCAAGTGCCGAAAGCATTTTGGCGCAGAGCAGAGTCCGAACAAATTCAAAACAACCATAAATCAGAGTGGACAAATAAAAAACTACGGTAAGCACTCCTGTTGTGGCCCGTCCCAAGCGGACGGGATTCAGGCCGCGTCCGGCCACCGGAAACGGCTCTATTGGCGTAAAAAGTAGAGTCAACTGGCCAGTTTGTTGGCGAATTTTTTAACAATCGATTAGTTTTTTTGCACAATCGCTTTGACGTGGCTGCCTTGTCCGCGTTTTCATAAATTTCGCCACTAGTTGAATTTTTTCTATCGCGATCAGTTTTATATTTTATCTTTTTCCGAATAGTTACAATCGGCTGAAAGCTTGTGACTCGTTTTGAATATAGCTTTATGGGAAGAAAATCGTTGCTTTATTCTGAGATACACATGAGATACACTTACACACTTATATCGATCTAATGATTCCTTACAATATTTTAGATGACAATCAAATTCTAATTATGTTTAACATTTATTTTAAAGTGTTATTTACACACTTAGGAAATTGAAAAAGACATATTTTAAAAAAGTAAAAAATTTGAACGCAGCGGAATCTGAACCCGCGCCTCTTGGAAGCCGTTCAAGCGCTCTGACCTCTTCTTCTACGTTTCCTAAATATGTCTTTATCAAATTCTAATTAACTAAGCTCCATTCTTCGACTCTATTTTCTATAATATTCAAATAAATGCTATCACATATATTATTAACAAAAGTCCTCTATCGAATCCCTGAAGAGAACTCTCCCGAACACGCGCCGCCATTCGCCATGCACGTGTACTGCAAATTAAAGTCCACGGAACTATTAATTGCCAGATACAGCTACGTCTACCCTTCGCCCGCCGTGAGAAAGGCACAATTAAAGCTCATTGTTAAAAAATTGTGATCGCATTGGAAAAGCTCTACTGGTATTGGCTTAGAGGTTGACTTGTGGTGATGCCATATTGGAATATTTAAGAAAAATAGCTATATTGAAAAGATGGGCAGGTTTTATAGTATATATATATGTTTTGTTTACGCTTCGTCTCGTGGAGAACCTATATTTTTTGTATCCTTTTTTGATATCTTTATAGTGCAACGTCTGAAACGGAAAAAAATGTTTTAGAATTAATTTTGTATGTAAAATACAAACAATGTGCCATTTTTTTAAATATTAGTACAATTAAAAGCTCAACTGAATTTCACAAGTAAAATATTTGTCGAAGTAGAAAGAAGCGACCTTGTATTAAAATGATATCTGGTTTTTTTTTCTATTATTTTATTTTATATAACAAGCTAAAGGTTCCAAATAAGTGTGACACAAGTGGTAGAGCCCACGTGGGTACATAATAAACAACCTTAACCAAAGTTATTATTAAACACTTAGGCAATAAATATTATTTTTAAGATTCAAATTCACTCATTGAAATTTACCATCTATCATGTAATAACCACATCTTATAGTAGCTTGAACTATAAATAAACATGCGTAAGCATGCACTTCTAAAATTTTATCAATCTATAAATATAGGCTATCGTAGCTCAGTAGAATAGCTTCTAGCTGCAAACACAATTGGATGTTGGTTCGATTCCCACTCGGGAGAATTCTATTTAAATTATTTTCGCTCTGGTATAAGACAAAGCGCAACTTTGATTTCGGCTACTCTGCGTGCAATGTGTCGATGTTAGGCGGAAAGTAAGAACGGGAAAAAGCAAATAATAAATATAAGAACCTAGAGTTTCACACTCTATTTTCCACTTGTCATCTAATTTCAAGATATTACTCGTTAAATAGCTACACTGTTTTATCAAACCAGCTATATGAAAATAGATTTTTTATACAAATCCATTTCATGAAATGGCTATCGAACTACAATCAGTAAATAACATTTTTGGACTTAATCTTAGGGCCGTTACATGTTATATAGTCCACGTGTCGATACCACTGATATCCTTGATGAAAAGATCCCCTGGCGATAGTGGCTGATCGTATCGGACAGTCGGTCCAGATCGACAGACGGACGGCTGATTTTGTTGTAATTCCCAAAATAACTTAAATTGGGAATTTCAGTAAATTTATTAGTTTCGTCGTAAGTCTGTATTTTTCTAGGACCCTTTTAAATTAAAGTATATTTTCTTTTTGGTATAAAGGTTGGTTTTCTTAAATAATAAAGAGATATAATAAAACTTTAGCTCCACTCGAGGTAATAATATAATAAAATTTATCAAAAGTATTACTTAATCTCACTTAATTTTTTTTATACGTACAAGAAACCTTAACCTACCCAAACCGTACCTACCGATATGGCATTTGATATCGCAAATCTAAAATTTCCCAAAAAACACACATATTTCATAACCAATAATACAAAATATCAACAAAACATAGGTAGAACTTGCTGACTCGGAATCCAAATCAGTCATGTGAGAAAGCAACATCGCATTATTAATAAAAGCGTTCATAATTCGCCGATTGTGTTCCATTGAAAAGACGATTATCGCCCCAAGTCTGCCACCCTCCTGGCCATGTACCTATTCATTCTTATTTAAATCTCTATTTACTAAAACGAATCTAATTAAAATGCACATCGTAGTGAAACTCAACTCAACTGTTTTGTTTTTACTACTTTATTTTGATTTAAGTTGAAAAAGTTAGTAATAAAAAAAGCACGCTTAGCAAGTCTTTGATTAAAAACGTATGGCCTAGCGGTCAGAGCGATTGGACTTACAGGTTCGAATCCCGCTGTCGTTCAATTTTTTTTATACGTTTTCTAAAAATATTTTTTTGTGTCTAGTGTCTGAATAAGACTTTTATAATTTCAAAATAAGTTGGTAATAAATATTTTGGCATTACATTCTTGCATAAATTGTGCGAGACTTACACACAGACAATTTAGTGACTCACATCACTATGTATATTTTAATTTATAATATTCTCTATAACTATGTGTTTAGATAGAAGTTATGGTGTCCTCCTAATGTAACCTCCTGTCAAGAAAAGCAAATACTTCTAACGTATTGTCTAGAATAACCAATTATTACAACCTAATGGCGATAGGTTGGAAAGGAGGGAGCTTTGGCTAGTCTGGGCTGGCAAGACCTGGAGGCTGTCGCACGAGATCGTGAGTAGTGGAAATCCCTTCTACGAGCACTATGTGCCTGATGAAGGATAAAAAGATGCCATCATCATCAATATTTATTATATATTATAACAAATTTAATACAATTTTTTTTTTAGGTTGGTTAGAATATCTTAGACAAAATTGAAGCCGGCTTTCATCACCTTGTACGAAACAACCCCAAAATAGGCGGGCAGTAGGAAACACCGAATCAAAATAAACACACTGAAATGGAACGTAATTAATTGAATCTGCAGCTAAATCTGTCACAAAAATAGCATTATTTTAATCTGTGAATCAAAAGCGAGGCTAATTCTTCGCGAGCGATGTCCCTTACATTAGCTAATACCCTCCACAATGCTGCTCGGTTCACACGCACGAACAATCGCTACCCCTGTACTATCGATCGATAGGTTTAACTGATTTTTTTATTATATATTTGTTTAATAATAGGTATTTATTCCTTTTTAAGAATAAAGAGGAACTAAGGAAACGGTTGCGGTACACCGCATTTTTCGGTATTTTTCGAAATATTGCGTTTTGGTGGAAATTCAAAGGTAAATTTATGTAAGTTCAATTTGTTGTCTGTTTTCCGCCAATTAAAAAATATATATTAATCTAGTGAAACTTAACGCCATATTTCGTTAAATAAATAAATCAATCAAAATCGTTGAAAAAAATTACAATATTTCAAACATCTACACTGACGACGGCTTTATCATCTTTATGAGGTTATCGATTGAAAGACTCCAATAAAGAAATGTATATACAAGTACACATAGGAAATAAAAAATGGCGCGTAGCTTAGAGGTTGGTGCTTGGACGGTTTCCAAGAGGCGCGGGTGCGATTCCCGCTGCGTTCATGCGTTTTTTATAAAAGTTTAAGTAATATGAACCTTACAAAATAATTTACTACATAACACAGGACTCAAAATATTTTTAACATATAATTTCAGTTTATTATAGACAAAACGTACTCATAGCGTATATAATTTAGAAATATAATCAGTTACAATCAGAGCCGTACCTACCAGGGGTACCTACTAGGGGTACCTAGTAGGGGTGCACAGCAAGGTGGAAGCGCACGCGCCGGTCCACATTGTCCTCACCCCAAGCAAAATATTACGTATTATTGTGAGATTTATTGCATGGAAAATTGCACTTATTGTCGTTACATATATAGTATCATAAATAATTTTTATGTTAATTACAATACTCGTTAAGGTAGGGTCCTAACGGTTTCGCTTTACGACTTGTCACCCTCTACACTGATGCAGCGCCGATGCGTCTGATCGGATGGGTATGAAAATTAAATTATGAAATTTGATTTTTTTAACTGAAAACTATATACTATATTTATTTTTATTGATGTATTGAAATATACAAGGTGGATAAATAGAAAGACTGTCGATAGAAGTAAAAACTTATTTAGATTTTAGTATTACAATTAGAAACTTCATAATTTCGATTGAAACTATCAATATCACATTGGTTTTTACATCTATTGACATAAAATATAGCCGTTCAGTGATGATGACACGAGTTCCACCATTTTTGTTCACCCTTAAAGTGCTCAAACACGCTTAAAGAAGCTTTCACTTTAAAATTAGATTTTAGAGAGAGAATTTGTTTAACATTTTTTAAAGTCGCTATTTTTTAAATTATACTTAATAAATAAAAATACGTGTTTAGGAACGGTCTAAAAAACTTTTTATATCATGTTGATGATGTTTTATAACACCTTGTATATCATGTTGGACGGTTTTCAAGAGATGTGGAGCAAGTCCTGCTACGTTAATGTTATTATGCAAAGTATAAATGTTCATGTAAAGCGTAAATTATAAACAATTTCAATGGAATATAATCAAATTCCATACTAATACACTTTTTAACATTGACTTCTATCTATCAGCCCACCCTTCTATAGAGAAGGGTGGGGGAAATGCAGCAAGATAAAGTACGATCGATATTAAATCAATTTAACTCAGCTTAAGTATCACAGTGATGTTTTTAAAAAACTAGTTATAAAGTACCTGAAAACTAAACACTTAAACTCTATACTTTCTTCTATATCGAATTCTATATACGAATATGTACTTTTATTCCATTGTACTCGTAAATAGAGTTCATTATTAAGATAAACGAGAAAGAGAATCTAGTATAGCATACTCTGTCTTGTAACTTTTATTGCTTTCTACTCAGAATAGTAAATGTCAATAGCTAAATAACCTAAGCAATTACATTTTATTAAATATTTACTTTATTACTTATTATGTCCTTTGATATATTTTTTTCATTTAAAATGGCAGGGTCAGGTGTTCTCATGATGCATTTATAGCTCGTGTAACTTTATAGTAATGGGTTCAATTCCCAGTTGAAAATAGTATGTTTTTAAAGCATAAGTAAATTCCTAGTCTGGCAAAAAGTATTCATCAGCTCATGTATTGGGCAAACAGTAACAATATCGCTTTGAATCACCACGACATTATATTCATTAACTGAAGAAAAATGTATATCATATTATAATTTCATACAAAAGTTAAAGCCTAGTGTCAAGACACTCCGTTCTCCATTTTCACCCCGATTCTAGATATTGCGTGTTGAGACGGAACTCGACGCCTCGCTTCGCCTTGTCTCCTGAGCTTGGATATGATATTAACTTTAAATATCATCATTTTCCCAAGTAGAAACCGAACCCACACTGCGTTACGATATCCTCATTCACATAATACTTAACTCGTTCTTAAAAAAAATTGACATTCAAAAATAATTAAATTTACCAAACAGTAGTTTATGAGGCGTTGTCAACGTATCGAATGATAATAGAAATTTATGTTTTGAATTTAATAATAGCAATAAAAGTGTCGTGTAATCCTGTTACGAGTACTTCTTGAAGGGTGCAGGTTGTAGGGCTCGTTTAAATGTATTTTATCTTCTTGGTATGCTTGTCACTTGTTCGAATAATTTTCTGTAAACTAAGTTTTATTTCTTATCACATTTTTTAAAGTGTTTAATCGTACACTTAGGAAATTGAAAAAGACATATTTAGAAAACTTATAAAAACTGAACGCATGGCTTAGCGGTCAGAGCGCTTTAATGGTTTTCAAGAGGCGCGAGTTCAAATTCCGCTGTGTTCAAATTTTTATACGTTTTCTAAATGTTTGCTGAACTGGCAAAGTGTGCGATTAGCAAAAATGTTAAAATATATTTAATGAAATAGCATTCTCTCTTGCCAAACGATTGTTCGTAGAATAATCTTTGGGTAGCAGAAATTTGTAAAAATCAAAAAACAGAGATGCTAACAACAAATACAAGTTGTAATACAGCGTTTAAGAATTTCGGCAGTAGCTGGATGTAGGCAAAAACTTAGCGGTCAGAGCCCTTGAACGGTTTTTCAAGAGCCGCGGTTCAAATCCCGCTGCGTTCAAATTTTATACGTTTTCTAAATGTCTTTTTTCAACTAAGTTTTATTTTGCTACTTTAAATTTATATGACGTATGTAACAGGATTTGAATTGATGTCCTGTCCGTCCGTAGGCAGACGAAACCTAGTGACAAGACACTCTATTTTACGCTTTTAGCCACAATTCAAGATATTGGGTGTTGAATAGCGAAACTCAACGGCATGATTTGTTTTATCAGAATGGGAAAACGAAGATAATTGACATAGATATTACCATTTCCACGATTGGGAATCAAACCTATGACCATTGCAGTGAGACGCTTCCCAACTGCATCATAATGGATATTTAAAAAATATACATACAAAGTGTAGAACAAAATGTATTGACTTAATAAGCTTTATCACTTTAACAAAATAATATACATATATTTAAAAGAATTCGCTTGAAATACATTTTAAATCAATTAAGTTAGTGTCTACCTATTCACCTTACAGATAAAGGCACTAATATAACACATTTAGCTGAGTGTTCACTTCAGGGGATAGGGTGAGAGGGAAAGAGGGATGCTGGATAGATTCGTCTCGATTTGACTCATCGTTTTAATTTAATATTTCGGATAGTCGAGGGGAATCAAAACTGGATGTGTGACGTGTGAATGCTCATGATTGAGCACACGGCTCCATGGCATACCCAAAGGGAAGTTTTCGGTAGCCTTTATATTCGTGTTTTGACTTTTGACTATGAATATTTCATTTATAAATATATATTTTTGTAATTTTTGACGTCATATTTATCTAGAGGCATTTCGTTCTAGATAGCGGAACTGAACGCTGCACTTTCTTTGAATATTCATATTAGGAAAAAATACTACAAATATATATATATATATATTGAGTGAAATTGAAGCCCATAAATTTTGTTTATTCAAGGGTTTTCACGCACTATAATGACATCATAGGCACTTAGTACAATTAATCATTAATCCAGTCGAATTTCTGTAATAAATACACCCTCGATATGGATATACAACAGAACAGACAAATCTAAGTTTATTGACGGAATTAAAGTGCATATAAATTTTATGTAGTATTAACGGGACATTTCTTGAAGTTTATGAGATTGGGGCATACAATTTTACCTATTTGATGCTTAAGTGAATATATATTACTTGTTTAGTGCGTATGGTTATATCATTCTTTAAATATAAATAGAATATTTTTTAAACGTATGTTTTTTCCGCATATACCAAGACAGAAAGGAAGTAGTGTATAGTGATAGAATTAAAAATTCAAGAAGTTGTGTGTTTAGTAATAAAAGATAATGCTGCGCTTTGTCTTGTCAGACTCATAAATTTTTTTAATTATATTTATCCCCCAAGTAGGAATCGAACCCACAATTATCGCGCTAACAGACAGACACTGTCTCACTGTGCCTTGATGCCGTTAATAGTAGATTTCATCATTTATTTAAGTTAAAACTATCACATTTGCAAATATATGCATCCTGACTATACCTGATGGCTTTATTTCTTGTCTTGAGTCGTTAAACTAATATAAACCAAATTTATATGAGACGTTATTATATTATTACTAGCGACCTGCTCGCGGCTTCACCCGCGTGTAGCTGTTTCATATTTTAGGCGGCCTTTTCGTAAAACAATGAAATTCCTGGAAACACTACATAAATGGGAGAAACAGGAGCCTGTTTTCATCCTAACACCCTCAAGTATATCTATATACAATTATATCACAATCAGTTCAGCGGGTTGGCCGTTATGACGTCACATACAGACATAAAGAGGTACTTTCGCATTTATATTATTAGTGTAGATTACTTTTTAAGGATATTATAATACGATCAGTCATAGACTATAATGTGAACAAATGTGTGAAGAATAATAATTTTATATTATTTGAAGCAACTTTTCGCTATTCCTCAAAACAATACTAGATTCTCTCTGGCTACCGTAATACCTGCGATAAATGTATTCTATATATTTCTACATATCTTAGTAAAGTTACCGAAGTAGGGATCTAGGTGTTATTATGACCATAAATTCAAGTCGAATTGCGGACATATCCTTTAATGTTCGTTTATTAAAGTGGTTAGTCTCGATATAAAGGATTGCTTAATGGTAAACTATGAATAAAATACGAGTGTAGTACCTACCTAAGTGGTAAAACTTTTAATTTGTAATATAGTTCAATTAACTTGCGTTGCTTTTAAAAATAATATCTTCAAATTACTTGTTTCTCTGTTTGGTTTGTTTTTTATAGGAAATGTAAAAAATTTAGAATAAATATTTTTTTAACATTTTCTAGAGTGTTATTCGCACACTAAGGAATTTGAATAAGACATATTTAGAAAACGTATAAAAAATTGAACACAGCGGGATTTGAACCCGCGCCTCTTGAAAACCGTCCAAGCGCTCTGACCGCTAAGCCATGCGTTCTACGGGTTCAAATCCCGTTGCGTTCAAATTTTATACGTTTTCTAAATATGTATTTTTTAATTAAGAATATTATTTGAGATAATGACAAATTTCTCCGAATTCAAACGGATGTTGTTAAAGTAAGTTACTACTTTGTTGCTGTTGATGGAATATTGTACGTAATGCAATCTTTATATGTCCATTATTTTTATATGTACATAATACGTATTTTACAACAGGTCTTCCATAGACAATATTTAGAATAACTCAAAAAATATATATATGTTTCAACCAAAAACATTTCTATATGTGACATTTGAACCCGTAATAAGAGCATGGAGTTAGTTAATTAAGTCAATTAATAAAAACTTGTGTTGTAGACAGGCACGATAACTATTAAAACCCTGTCTTTTATAATTGCTATATTTAATTTGAAAAGTATCACAAAATATATAAGAAATATAAAAAAAAAAATCTAATGCATTATGAGTCGCTAGTGTAGAGTCACACACGTGTCTAAATAAATAAGCGGAAAATTAATAATATAGTGATAATAAATATATTAAAAATTTGAACGCAGCGGGATTTGAAACCGCGCCTCTTGAAAACCGTTCAAGCGCTCTGTAAGCCTTTTTTATCCCGTATAGCAGGATGGACTGAGACAATCTAGTGTCAAGGCACACCGTTCTTTCTTTCTCTGCGTATTGAGTGGCTGAACTTATGTAAAAAAAAAGCATAAATATAAATAATAGCTTAACTGAACTTTAGGTACTTTTAACCAGCACGTCGTAATCGTTATAATAGTAGACCATATCTGTCTCGGACGCGTGAGAGCTTGACAAATGAATATTTTATGCAAACTATACCGCTGCCACACACACTGCTAAAGGACTGGTGTTGCAGATGAGGTGATATTAGGTATTAAATGCAGGAAGCTCCGTTTTTCTAGTCGCTGTTGAGTTTTGACTTAAAAAAGCGTACTCTTTAAGCTTATTTAGTCTAATCTAAATTATTTCAAATATGACAACTAAATATTATAGTACATTTGTGGATAAATTCAAAGAATTTTCTTGTTTTGTGGATTTTGTTTAATATTTTTCTCATTAATAAAGCACACTTGACAGTGAGAGCTTAATGTCAAGACTTTCAATTCTCACATTTATGTGGTGATAAAAAAAACAAACATCGTCTATGCTATTTATATTCGAACACTATCCCACGTTGGCCGAGTGCGTTTTTAAATTATTTATTTAAATTATTTTTATCAACATTTGTCATAAGCAACTACTGTAGGAAGATGCACTAAAGTTATTGTGTTTTGATGTGATATAATTTTGCCTTGTACGATGGTCGTAGAGAAAATCCGGGCAAATACTGTTTTTTTACCATTTTTCTCCACCACGACTTAATTTAACGAACCCAGAAAATAATATCAGAAACAAACCCCAAAAAGGAATATAAATGTACAACCATCGTGCCTCACGTCACTTCTTTTTAAGAAAAATAAAAAAAAGAACAAGTAGAAAAGAAATTCAAATAAAATATGCTTTTTTTGTAACTGAGTACATCACTATGAATATTCAAATGAGTAATTTAGATGGACGTAAATAGAGAGTGGTCGTCACACCACTCGTCCCACAATAAATGTTTGTATGAAAATTTCTTGTGAAACTGAATTTTATTTACATTATATTATAAATATTTTTTCCGTAATTTCAATAATTTCCAGACTTTAATTCTCGTACGGTGTTTGTTTTACACGTATCTCCAATTTCCCATAAATATATTGTATTTTACTAGTATTTCCTTTTTTTTCTTAAAACATAGGCATATATTTTGACTTTCTACTTTGTGCTCACCCATAAGTACTTTGTTTATTCAAATCGAACAATATATTTAATTATATAAATGTCACAACTGGGATCTGAACCCACAATCATTACATTTAGTCACATATCTCAACCACCCAACGATCTCTCATTTTGCTCTTATTCATTAGAGAAATTTTCGATATTATGATCGTCAATCCGCAATTTTTAAGCCCAATGACAAAAACTTTAGATTTCCTTCAAATAATATCATAACATAATGAAACAATTACAACAGTGTCCAAAGACATTAATAAATCGCTAAAACACGTTTTCGAGAGCGGGTGTTACAGCCTATTTCTCATTTTATTCCATACACGACATGGTACATTTAATAACCATTATGATTATCGACCTTTTTGTCATACAAAAAGTCAGCAATCTCAAAGGGGAGAGTGTACTTAATTTTGTTATGTTTCAATTCTATAGCACGGGTGTGCATGTAACAACCAACCTTAGTATTAATCAGTACGGTAACAAGATTCTGTATATAATCGGATGGTCTCAGCGGGACGCGGGCCACTTTATTAGATTGTCGCCCTAACCTGCCAGTGGTGTGCATGAAGAATAAATGACACTCAATATGTCTATGTAAAGTATATATTAAAACCAAATTATGTTATGCATCTGAGGCTATTGCGGCACAGTTAGTATATAATGGAAGGTATGAGTTGTAAGTTCAAATCTCGGTTATATTTAACAGGCGCGACATTGAGCTCCAAAACTCAACACACTAGTAGAGTTGAGTTCACACTAGATAACTCAAGGACTATCCTGCAATATGAAAAATGAAGCTGTAAAAAATATGTGAAATTACTATAATAGCTATAGTTTCCGATCTCTTTAATAATATCTATTAAAGAGATCGGAAACTAGGCTTAGTGCAACGTTTAAAGATTTTTTTTAAATCTTCACATTTAAAATGTAAGATATAAGCCATGAATTCCAATCGAACCAAAACCTCTATTGCTGACTGAAAATTAAAAACTAAAGTACACAACGCAGAAAAAAACCGTTAATCCTAATTTATATATTATAATAAAAAAAGCTTACCATATAGTCAAAAAAAGCTCACCTAACTCCTCACCCCGCGTCTATAAATTAACGTGCTAGCGATTTTTAGTATGACACACTCTTATGATTTATGACACTGGCAACAATGTGGACCGGTTACAGCTATGAAGCTGTGAAGGGCAGAGTGAAAAGCTTTTTGTTTTCAATATACGAGTGCTCGTATATGTGAATAACCATACGCCTCGTAATTATTGCTACTACATATGGCTTAAAGTTTTTTGTGTTTGTTATCGATTTTTGGTTATAATAATATGATATAGAGGTATAAAGGCCATGGTGGCGCAGTATGACAAAGTCTGAATATTAATATGATTGGTTGTGAGTTTGATTCCCACTCGGGGAATGATTATTTATATTTGAGATACATCCATTTCCTCGTTCTACTAAGACGAAGCGCGGCCAAGATTTTCGCTACTCAATAAGCAATGTCTTGAATTCGGGTAGAAAGTGAAGAACGGGGTGGATGGAACGGAACGCCTATTTGGTTTTCTTTGACTTCCCCGAAAACATTATACGCGAATTTTGTGCTTTCAAAGTCTATCTAAAACAGAAAGAAAATAGCGAAAACGAAAATAGCGAAAATATGAACTGAGAAGTAAAAATCATCATGCATCCAATGTTATGAAAAAAATATATAATTCTTGTTATGACAACTAATATGTTCTATTATTTTGGATATCTTTCCCAAAAACCTTAACTTAGCAACAATAACCAAAATAACACTGAATCTCAGATTCATTTCCATCATTACTTTCGAAACATTGACTACAAGCATCGCCAATAAAAACACGTTACACGTAGACGAGGGATGGTTACCCCTTAGCTACCCCAACCTCCCCTAGAATAAGCTAAGGTATTGTAATTATGCTCATTTGTTATTTCTGCAGCGGCCGCGCAGGCGCGATAAGCCGGTCCATGCGAATAGGTGTGTCATTAAAGTGAATTTTTTGATGCGCACGCGCCGCCAGCCAGTATTATCTTTTTATCGTTGCACCCCTACCGGATTAGTGCGTGTGCAGGAGTAAAGAACATTGCCCGTAAATATATCAACTTTATGAAGCTATATTTTAAGAAATATTTTAGTATGTCTATAAGTAAAGATATGAAAAATATATAATATATGGATTGATTAGATATCTTTTATTATCAAGTACTATAATACTGTAAAAATTATTAAAGCGTCTGTCTTCTTCTTCTTTGTGTAAATAAATCATTGAATCTAAATCAAATGTTTAAATTATAACTTTTCAGTACTTGGGTACGTCGACCGCCTCATCCGTTCCCTCAATCAGGTGGTATGGGTCAAATAGGTCAGAGTTATGATATTAGCCTTCTCGTGACGAAACCTGGAGCAGCTGGGCGCAGTACCGTAGGGCCTAAGCTTAAAAAGTAATCCATACTATAATATTATTAATATGAAAGTAATTCTGTCTTTCTGTTTGAGACGTCATCACGTCCAAACCGCTGCACGTATTGTGATGAAATTATACTTGTCTTGGTCTTGGGATAAACATAAGCTCCCATTTTTTTTTTACCTTTTTTAGGTATTTCATTGTTTAACGAAAAGGCTGCTAAAAATATGAAACAGCTATACGCTCACGCGGGCGAAGCCGCGAGTCGCTAGTGTATGTATAATACAAATATTTTTTTTTACTTTTTTATTGGGTAACTAATTTTAGTTAGAAAACACAATGTCAGTTGAAAAAAAACTAAAAACCGTTAGATGAAACAAAAACCGGTGTTTCACCTCTGTCTAGGTGCACAAAGCGCGTGTCACCCGTGTGTCCCCGAACAAATATTGCATTATACGCACGCGTCACGTCACTCATTGTCCTTCTTACCCCCTAACCACGCGGTCACCCTACTCCCTAATCCTGCAGTTTAAGTACAGATTTTTCTTTTTACTATTATTATTATTTTTATATTATTTAGTAATAAATAGTATTATTAAAAGTAGTTCAGCATTGTCGTGTCTGTCACGGTAGTCGTAATGTTACATAAGAACTTTGGGTCAAGACACTCCGTTCTCCAGTATATAAGTATACTATACCTATTTACTACTGTAGTAGCTGTAGAAAACAGCTGTAGTATTAATAAGTTCTTCGATTTTCGCGATTATTACACATTTTGAAATGAAACTATTTAAACCGGATTAATCGCACTTAATTTTGGTATTCGAAAATACATTTAAGAACGCGACGTTTCAAACACTTTACAGTACTCCGTGGTCACAGGTAGACTGAGGTGCCACCTCAGATACGCGATTAATCCGGTTAAAATAGTTTCATTTTAAAAGCTATAGTATTGTTAATTAAGTATTCTTTAATAGCTTTACACTTTTTCCCTCATAGCAGGGTATTTAGAGTAATCTTAGTGTATAGACACCCCTTTCTTCACGTTCCGACCGAAATAGAAATATTGTGTGTTAAGCGACGAAACTAAACGCCGCGCTTTACGTTTAGTAGCAGAGTGTAGAAATGAAAAGTATTTGAATATAAAACCCTTCCCCCATAAATTAGTCAATCATATCTTTGAATAATTTTCTATATATAGTTAAAAATATAATTAATATGATGTTTTGTAATATGTTACAAGATAAAGGAACTATTACTACAGGCACCTCATACCGTTCCTTGCCATTTGATAGCTTGATGGCTGCACACGTGCCAGTAACCTTGTCTTTCCCAGAACGATCGAGAAAAGGAGAAAATAAGTATGAACATGTTCTTTTAATGTTGTTATGTAAACGAATTTGTCGCCTTAACTGACAATGGAGCCATTTCATAAAACTATAATTAGACATATCCTATTTCGATATACCCACGAAGAGATAATCTGCATTTTCTGGCCAAAATCGAGGTTGAACTCTATGCCGCGCTATATCTTACCGAGTGGGAATTGAACCCACAACCAATGGAATAACAATCAAACGCTGTAACACTGCGCTACGGTAGCCCCGATTATTACATTATTTAAAAGTAACATAATGTAACATTCATTTAAATACATATTGTATACTAAATACCAAAGCACCAAAATCTTTAAAACTGATATTTCAACACGTCAAAAGCAAGCCCCAACACATTTAGAACTCATTTATCGTTAAAAAGGTATGAACTCCTAAGAATAAATACTGTGTTATTAATACAATTAAATATTTTTGACTTCTTGTAAAGTTAATAAATCCTAATGTGAAATGAAATGCTTAGCACAATTTTTTTTCAGATTTACGTTTTACTCCTCATTTTATTACCTCATAAAATTAAAAGAAAAACAATACTGAATGTATTTTTAGAAGAGGCCATTTTCATATCGTGATATTTCGATGTCTCGATAAAGGATTTAAATCAAAAAATATTTATGAAAGTGATTTAAACGAAATGGATACTATTTAAAAACAATAATAAATCAGTTTCGGCGATCGTGAGATGTAACCAAACCTAACACGATAGGTTTGAGTTCAAATACTGTAAAGGAGTTGATTGGTATATTATATTTTAAGTATGGCGCCACTTATCTGGCCATATAGATATTAAATATATATTTTTTTACATAGCAAGCTATTCGAATGGAAAGTGAATTTATTAAGAACTCTTTTGCTAATGTTGCTAGGTTACCTTTTTTTTCATATTATTGGTATTTTTATATTGATATTTTTTTTAGTTGTATAGACATTTAAAAACTACGCAGTATAACATATAACAACAATCGCCTATCAACAATTATTCACCACTTGTACCACCTCCAGTGATTGTTCTTATTCTAAGAGATGAACCTTTCTATGAGGGGGACCCTTTTGTCGGTCTCAATTGTGAAAGGTAATTTTAATAGTCCAAATTAATAATTTCCTCTGCCCGCATGCCTGCCCATTCGCCGATTGCCGGCCCTTATCTCTTTGTGTATTTTACACCCATTTATGGAATTTTTAATGCCGCCACTAATTTATAATGAGTATGTGTTTCCTTCAAATTATGCCAAGGTTTAGTAAAGTAAAAAAAAAACACAACTACTCTATAACTAGAACTTAAAATTTATCTATTATTTAATATTTGTATAGATATTATTAATTTGAATCGATAAAAGTACGACAATAATTATACTTCGCTAACGATGCTAATTATTGTCAAACTTTTGAACTTTCAAAACTGCAAAATAAAAACCCAACTGATAAACACAGCTTCACGCATTTCCAGGGTATTCAGAGATAGAGAGACAGAGTCAAGAAACTTCGCTCTAATTTGAATTCACTTGAAATCGAGACATTGTGTGTTGAGTGACGGAACTAAACGTCGCACTGTGTTTATTCAAAACGGAGAAATGTAAATAATTGAAATATTCCTCCCAGTGAGAATCGAACCGACGACTAATCGCTTTACACAGTCCAATTCTATCCCCCCGCGCTATGCTGGCTGTAATTAAACACATTAGTATATAGAAAAAAACACAATATCGTGATCTACCTCGTTTAATACGCTTAGTTTTATCAAACTAAGCGGAACCGCAGCTAAGGCGATGCGGGCAAACTATCAGGGCACCTTACAAAGCCTTTATTTAATTTTAAACGTTTTAAGTTACTGCCGGTAGTTTCAGTATTGTGTTTTATATTTAACCCTTTTATATGTACCTACATACATTTATTGTTATTTGATGTGGCTTGTTATGGAGAGAGCTTGTTTTTTGTTTCTCCCGCATTAGATAGTACGGCGGAAGTAAATCAATGCGTTTTCTACATTTTTAAAATAGATCAAAAATCTTGCTTATTAAGTAATGACAATGAACGCTACACTTAGATTTGAGAAAATGGTGGGGTGTTGAAGTCAGTTGGACTTATCTACAAATTCAGTTTTTTTTACTTTAAATTCAATTTCTAACAGCTTCACGGAGAACCTAGACACTCCGCTCACCACTTGCCGAAATCGAGACAACCACTTGCATTTCTGGTCAGAAGCTTTCCACTCTGATGACGTTACATTGCTTTTACATTTAAATAAAGTTTAATTAACAAAATATTTTATTATCATAAAAAAGCGATATCTAGAAAACGTATAAACATTCGAACGCAGCGGGATTTGAACCCGCGCCTCTTGAAAACCGTTCAAGCGCTCTGACTACTAAGCCATGTGTTCTACATCCAGCTACGTTGAAATTCTTATACGCTTATTACAACGGTTTTCAAGAGGCGCGGGTTCAAATCCCGCTGCGTTCCAATATTTATACGTTTTCTAAATATTTATTTTTCAATTTCCTTAGTATGCGAATAACACTTTAAGAAATATTAAAAAAATATATATATATATTTTATTATCATAATTTTTTTAATAACATTTCCTTTATATCTTGGCCTTCACGTAACAAATAACCACTTTACAACTAACAACAGTTCGATTAAAGTTAATATAGTTTGAGAACATCCTGTTATCTTTGGGGCAATCATATATGGCCATAAACGAACTAAATGAGCTATATTTGAGTCAATTGAGCACCTACCCGTACCTGCCTATCTCCTAAACTCATCTTAGTCATATGACTAAGGAATATGTAAAGTCGAAAACAGATTTTTTTATTTATTTCTAGCTAATTACTGTTGCGTAGCATAACCCACTAGGGTTAGTTATATATATATCGCACACTATATATATATATATATATAGTGTGCGATTAACACAAAAAAATGTTAAAATAAACTTTAAACAATGTTAAAAAAGTCTTTGAAATGTTTTATTTTGTTGAGAATGAGGATGTGGCATAGTAGTAGGACAGCATTCGACAGGTGTGGATTAGATTCCCATTTGCGGGACTGATTGTGTTTAAATTATTTTAATTTTAAATATATATGTATTTTTTTTTTTTCACTTTTTCTGTCTGTCTGTTTGTTCCGGCTTATCTCTAGATCAGCTGGATCAATTTTAAAGGGGCTTTCACTGGCAAATAGCTGACGTAATCAAGAGTAACTAAGGCTACTTTTATTTTGGAATTCAAATAATTGAAAACAATTTAAGTAATTCTCTTGGACAAATGGCGATCTTTGGCTTTCGCGATTTTTACATATTTAAAATAAAAACTATTTGAACCACATTATTCATGTATGTATATTTTATTACTATTCAAATACATAAAATAATTTACTATTACAATATACGTCTCAATGGTATTCTTAGTTCTCTAGTCTCTCAGTAAATTATCGGCTGACTCAGAGGCCACCTGGCGATCACCTTAACTGCCGCTCAATTGGAAACAATACACATAGGATGAATTAACTTGTAAATTATATTAATCTTTCAATTATACACCAATTGAATATTGTCTTTTAAACAAATGTAATACAATAAAATTGTTATATTTTTGTTTTACAAGTCTTTGAAATAGACATATTTGGAAAACGTATAAAAATTTGAACGCAGCAGGATTTGAACCCGGGCTTCTTGATAACCGTTCAAGCGCTCTGACCGCTAAGCCATGCGTTCAAAGTTGAACGTACGTTTTCTAAATATGTCTTTTTCAATTTTCTTTGTGTGCGATTAACACAAAAAAATGTAAAAAAATAGCTATTTTTTTAACATTTTTTATGTTAAAAAAGTCATTGAAATGTTTTATTATGTAAAAAATGAGGATGTGGCATAGTAGTGGGATAGCATTGGACAGTTGCGGATTAGATTCCCACTTGCGGGACTGATTATGCTTAAAATATTTAAATTTCTAGGCTCTAATGAGCGTTAGTTCCCCCACACGCAATGTCGATGTCAGGAGGCAAGCGACGAACGGAGTGTATTGCCACAAGCTTAGCTACCCTGAAAAAAATTGAGAAGTTGAAAACAAAAGTATATGTATATATTAAACGAAACGTCGGTTATTTTTGATATTCACGCATCACCCGGATCATATAGACGAGGAGAGAGAACCTAGTAATGAGTTCAACACCGTACTTGGTTCAAGGCCATCGTGGCGCAGTGGGACAGCGGTCAACTGCACACACGGTTGGTTAAGAGTTCGGTCCTCTGCTGGGGATATGGTTATATTTTAATTTCTCCGCTCTGTTGATACATCAAAGCGCGGAGTTGTGTTTTGCCACTCAAAGCACGTCTCGAATTCGGGCGGAAAGTCGAGGACAGAGTGTCTTGACACTAAGTTCTCTCAGAGTACCCTAAACTAAACTTTCTTTAACCTGATCGCTGAACGGTTAATTAAACGGATATATGAATAGGTGCCTATTACCACCAGTACCTAGTAGTAACAGTAAAAGAACAGATTGTAATTGTACACACGGTGGTTGTAGGATCAATCTCATATCAGAGAAAAGATATTATTAAAATAATTTTGATTGCCCCGCTATATTGGAAAAGAAACCCGCAGCGTTGAGTTACGAAATTTGTCAAAAAGTCTGATTGAAGAAAACTAAGTTCCATTTGCCTTTTGCTTATTTCTAAGTGGGTGATTGATTATAAGGTACAAAATTAAATGATTTATGTATAAAAACAAATGGTGAGACTATATCAAGTGTACTACAATTAAAGCTTCACACACTAGATTAAGTAAGATCAGTTTTATTAGTTTGCGTGTGTCCATTGCACCAATTGGTCCCGTCATGCGGGCTTCGGAGAAACCGTAATAATTAACCTGCGCTCGTTCGAAGAAAACAATTGTTTAAATTACTTAACATAACGTTTCAATTCGTGGACGAAAGAGTTGGCAATTATATCATTTATTTTGTCATTAACTTGATTATATGATTGATGCGATCATAGCGTGTTTGGTAAGTATAACAGAATAAATGTAACAGGTTCAAATCCCACTTCTAGGTGTTTTCTTTCACCATCACGCTTTTCCCTCACAACAGGCAAAGATGTGCGATGCTATTGCAATGCTAGTGTCAAAACACTCCGTTTTTCGTTTTCCGAATTCGAGAAATTAAAATTATTTAAATATAATCAGTCCCCCTGAAGAATTAAATCCACAAACATATTTCTCGTCTTTCTCTCTTCTTATGCTTTCAGTCTTCTAGATGTAAAAAAATGTCCTAATAAGCCGAAACGGTTGTTCTAGTTAGTTTATTACAACACTTAAATGATTTGGTGACAAAATAATATACTCGGTGGACCCCACGCGGCAAAGCCACACCTGGACGCGTGTATTGTGGATAAAGTTACGGCGACAGTGCGTTATTGTAGCATACGGGTTGACATCTGCTCCTGCTCTAGTACAATGCGATCGATATTGATTGTAAAAATCACACCTTATATGGTCTTATATTGTAGAGACCTTTGTGATTTTAGTAGTTTATTTGAATTTTAGAGTTTATGCTATGTTTATTATTTTCTAACATGAAGTATAATAAGTGACGAAATGATGAAATTTCCATTCATCAAACCAACCAACCAACGTTTGAACGCATGGCTTAGCAGTTACTATGCCACATCCTAATTCTCTACAAAATAAAACATTGCAAAGACTTTTAACATTGTTTAAAGTTTTTTTTTAAACATTTTTTTGTGTTAATCGCACACTTAGGAAATTGAAAAAGACGTATTTAGAAAACGTGTAAAAATTTTAACGCAGTGGGGTTTGAACCCGCGCCTCTTGAAAACCATTCAAGCGCTCTGACCGCTAAGCCATGCGTTCTACATATAGCTGCTTCGAAATTCTTTTTTACAACTTATATTTGTTGTTAGCATCTTTGTAGAGAGATTTTTACAAATTTCGGCTACCCAAAGATTATTCTAAAAACAATCGTTTGGCAAGAGAGAATACTATTTTATTAAATATTTTTTAACATTTTTAAAGTGTTAATCGCACACTTAGCAAATTGACTAGTAGTGCTATGAATGACGAATGAAACATAGAGCATGGACGCTATGTTAACAATAGGCTATTCATATCTAATTCAGAAAATGTTGGTTTATTGAAATAGGTAGAGGAAAAAATAAAATATTTTGAAATGAAACTATTTTAACCGGATTAATCGGCACTGAGTGCCACCTCAGTCTACCTGTGACTACGGACTACTGTGTTCGAAATGTCGGGTTCTAAAAATGTATTTTTGAATACCAATATTATACGCGATTAATCCGGTTAAAATAGTTTTTACAAAATGTATTAATTGCAGCAAACGAATCTTATTAACAATATTTTCATTGCATAGTAAAAAAATAGCATGCACATACGAAAACTCAAACATGTTTAGAAATCGAACACACAAAATCAACCCCTCATCCCCCATTTGCAAATACACACTCCCCCCCATTACAGGATCACGAACACGTACATCAGCGTGCAAGCATATGATAATTGCTTGTGTAAACAATTTTAGTAGCAAGTTATTAAAACATTCGTTCGACATGACGTTAATTACTTAAGCCCGATGTTTGCGGCCTGAGGAGAGCTGGCGATTAATAAATTCAATGTTTGAGTTTTGGTATAAATGAATACCGGCCATCCTTTATATATTAGGTAGAAAGTCGGTTGTGTTTAATATTACATTGCTTTTGCTATGAATGCAGATGAGCGGTGCCAGATAAATCGGGAGAGTTTAGTCACTAATTACTTTTTCGCCTCAATTATCTTAAGCTTATAGCAAAGTAGCACGTTGCATATTGAGAAGCGGATCGCCGCCGCCGTCTTAATAGACTAATGAACTAAACTCTACTAAGCTTATTTCAATTACATCTTATAGAGCGTATGGTATATTGAAAGTGTTTTATTTTCTCGCGGCTTCGCCTGCGTATACTACAAGACTAAGATTTTTCGTTTTTCGCCCGCCCGCGTTCTCACTTAAATCATTTATTAAATTTACATTTTAAATGGCAGTAACTTTTTTATTTTTGAACTGATTACAATGAAATATACACTAAATGTTAAGGGACGCTTACCACAATACAATGGTTAAAATTGCATTTAAATCGAATAAGCTGTTTCTGAGATTAGCATTCACAAACAAACAGACACAGACAAACAGAAATTAAAATTAAAAATCATTGTTTTGGGTTCTATTACATTGCCCATTGCCCCTTATAATATATTGTTTCATATATCTTCTATGCATAGAGAGCGGTAATTAACGTTTCTATTATATATATATATACATAAGTGCAAATTCTGATCATCACCACCTTGCTGCAGATTGCTGTCTAGATTTAAAAAAACTAACTTACATACCTTTGTATCAAAACTAACAGTTAAATTCAAAGTAACATTCAAATAAAAACTATTTTAGACGAACAAATTGCGTATATTGTTCATTACTTCAAAATATTTTTTTGAAAATGCACACGTTCATCCACAAGTACAAGTGTTCGAAACGTCAATCAAAATGGTTTCATTCAAAATGTGTTACAAACAAGAAAACCAAAGATCTTATTGACATTCCAAACAGTTTTTGGATAGCAACAAAATATAAAATATCATTGACTGATTAATATTTACTGTTGGTACACCGTTTACTTACCAAGATATTAATTGAAGAGGCACTATACTCTACAGACCCTTTTAACTCGGTAACAGTTATTGAGAATTAATATCGAGGTAGCAATAATAGGTACATTTACTTATGTCAATATTCAAACTTGCATTGTAACATGAAACAAGTTAAATATTTAGTTTAAAATTGAACTCTAAATAACGTAGCTAGAGTCTCTATTCGTCAATTTTAACTATTAAAGTTAGGTGGCTTTACACAGTGAGAGGGGCTCATAACAATTTCAATGTATTGTTTGAAAGCAAACACTCGGATCTCGGATACATCTTCGCCCTCAGGTGGAGCTAATAACTTGGTACAAACACATATACTGCTCTGCTCATCCGGTAATCGGATGTTTTGGAACTGAGTTAAATAAACCTGTATGTTGAATATTTACATATTCGTAGAATATAAGAGCTAATTATGTTCCAGTTCAAGGGTATATCAGTAAAGTATTTAATTAACTAAGCAAAAAGACATATTTAGAAAACGTATAAAAATTTGGACGCAGCGGGATTTGAACCCGCGCCTCTTGAAGGGTTTTCTAAATATGTATTTTTCAATTTCCTTAGTGTGCGAATAACACTTAAAAATTATTTTACTAAATATATAACTAAGCAAATAATTTAAATTTTCATGAAACTTCGCCACACTAAAAGGTTATTTTGACGAGTGACTGTCAGTTTTGATTTTATCATGATTAAAGTGTTATTTAATCATTTAGAAATAAAGAAAGTCTTTAGCTCAAAACTGTTGTAGGGAGGTCCCTTATTCTCTATAAAACAGTAGGAAACAAAATATTTTTAACATTTTAAAGTGTCAATCACTTAGGAAATTGAAAAATATATTTAGAGAACATATAAAAAATTTTTAGATGGTTCGAATCCCGTTGCTCAAATTTTTATACGTTTTTCAAAATAAAACTTATTTAAAAATCATTTTTAGAAAAGGTATTAAAATTTTGTAGATTCGAGTTTTCAACTTTTGGAAGACGTCTAAAATGAAAATTCATTTTTATAGCATTTTAAATTTTTTTTTAAATAAAAGTTATTTAGACTTTTAATTTCCATTTAATTTTCATATACATAATTCACTATATACATACCTACTGCATTGTAAATAATTGTATTTATAATTTTAATATTTTCAAAGAGATATTCACACACAGTTATTTCTAAAAAAAATGTTTTATTCGTTATCATTGTTGTATTTCTGGTAACAAAGTTCAAATACAAATGTTCTATACATCAGTTGTAACTTTTAGGTACTTTATTTTACGAATAATTTTAGGAAAAGTGTGGAATTGTGTAACTTAGTATGATAAAGAATAACTAAGAAAGTTTTTTATGTTTTAATAACTTATCCTGTTACCATTTATTTTATTACTCGCTTAATTTACAATATTCATATGTATTTAATTGTGTAACTCACTCAATCGGCGGAAACTTAATTGGTCTATTGTATTACGTTATTACAAATTTTAATTATTTATAAAACTGCATATTTCCCGTAAAAAGTAAAATATATAAATAAATTCTGCGAAATGCGAAAACTGGAGAACAGAGTGTCCTGACACTAAGTTTTTCTTGATAACTTTATGCGGGAAAAAGCGTGAAGCTGATATATTAAAAGCTCTATCTATATCCGTACAAATATTTAAAATAAATACAAAACTAATACAAATGACTCCAACTACAACCAACCGTACGTTCGTATTGGAAACGCTAAACAAATACTTGTAAACATTAGCTAACATCGCAAGCTATTCCCCTCACTCGCATAATATTACTGTTATTGCGCTTATTATACGCGAACACGCATTATGATTGTACGCTATCATGAGAAACAGCGGAAATATTTTTTATTTGTTGTAGGTTCGATTCCCACTTCGTTCGAAAACGATTATATTGAAATATTTTCATTTCTTTTGTCTGGTACCTAAAGCAAAGCGTGGCGTTGAGTTGCGCCACTCAGCACGTAATGTCTTGAGTTTGGGCGTAAAATGGATAACGGTTTTGACACTAGGTTAGGAAACTGTTATTTTTGTTTGATTATATATTGATAGTAATAGATTGTAATTGAATTGATAGATTGCGATGTTTGGTCATAATGAGACATTTATATATTTGTTTGAAATGTAAAAATATATAATTTTATTGTTTTTTTAATTCATATATTATTATTAGCTAAGTTAAGTTTAACTAGACAGCGTAGTGTAACAGAGAAGTACCTTCTAATTTCAAATTTATAAATAAAGAACTTAAAAATATGAACTTACTCTAAGTATGTTTTACTAATGTACGTAATAATAATGTAATGATCCAACCAAAAACGTAAAATATATTTGCATAGATAAGTCCAATTCTCTTATTTTATAAAATAATATTATTTAAATATTCCAACTACAAAGTATATTTTAAATAAAAATATATATATGCAATATCCGCTTCCGCTTCCGCTTCAACAATACGAACCGAGCTAGCTTATCAAAGGTAGGTACGCCTTATATTACCGACTTGTATATGTTTTGCTCTTATAACAATACTGGCGACTGTTTGTTACACAAACGCACGTTACAGCCTCGTCACAAGAGATTGGACAGATTTCAACGATCAGTTAAGAAATTACTTGCGAATGTACATGGAAGGGAAGCGGACTTTGTTTTTATTGATGTATAAAAAAAACAAAAGCAATACATTTTATTGAAGTATAAAATAAATTAAATACAAAAAATAATGAAGGTGTTCAATAATAATTTTAATAAAGTGATTGCATTTTTCAGGTACAAGTAAAAAAAAAAAGTTTAATTTTGTTATTAAATTTATAAATGTATTGATTTTCTATGTAAAATACAAATTATTTTTTATAATAATCTAAAAAAATGCAAAATTATTAATTACTCCTTTGACAGTATACAGAGAGAACTGATAAAACGTTCCGTTCCTCATTTTCCACCCGAATCCCAAGACATTGGGCATTGAAGGGCGAAACTCAACGTCTCACTTTATTTGGCCCACCAGGTCACTAATGAAAATAACTTAAATGTCCTATTATTCTATGATTTTAATTAATACAGTTTTACATTATGCATTTCTATGTAGTCATTGAAATCAAGTTCTAAGTACTGTCGAATATAATTATAAGGTATAAAAGAAAACATCATTTGTCTATAGCGAATGAAACAAAAATCTTGAAAATACAGCATGTTTTTGATATTCGGTGTTTTAATGGTAGCTCCTTGATCTAAAAATAAATTTAAAAGAATCTTTTTATGTTATTTTATTAGTAAAGTTGGAGCTGTTTGTTGGAGTTATAAAAATATTGAAAGCTCCATGACAAAAGTATAATGGATAATCAATACAAAAATAATTTATACCATCATAACCCTATAATAATTATTGCTTTCGCAAGCCACAAGGCGACGTATTGTTTTCTATTACGGTGTGATTTTTCCCATCAACGCTACATGACAGTTAATTGAATGTGCAGCGAAAGGGTTCCGCCCTTGCAAGATTTATTGAAAGCTTATTCCGGTTAAAATAATAATCTTTCTCAGATAACATCATCAAAGGAATATATCTAAAAAAACAGTTATGTCTTGTAAAATGTAGTTATAATTTAATTGCAGCTTCACACTTTTTTCGGACATAGCATGGTCGTCAGAGAGAACCTGGTGTCCACTTTGAGCCTGAAATTGAGACAGTTTTGTTGAGTGGTGGAACACAACTCAGTCCTTTTCTTAGGTACCAGAGATTCTTAGGTGCGAGATAAAAATAATTTAAATATTATCTATCCCCCAAATGGGAATCGAGCCCACAACCAATCGCGTTAACAATCCTGTAAATTCGTTCCCAGTCCAGTTATAAAAATTGTAGTTTAGTTTGTCACCCAACACTTTCAACCAATCTTGAATTGTTCTTATACTTTTTGTTTGTTTATTTTTTGTTTTAATTTTTTTTTACGTACAATACAAAGTTGCACACAGTAAGTTTTGACAAAATCTAACGTAAGTTACACTTAATAAGGCGAGTGACACCTTTGTAAGCTATATATAATACATATATTAATGGTATTAAATGAAAAAATCTAAATACAATATTTTTTTCCTATTAAATATTATTAATTGCTAGACGTCTTTTTAAAATTAACATTATGTGAGAGGCGGGATGAAAAATTTGGTATAGTCACAGTTTATATGGAGAAGAGTGCAGACAGCCATACACATTAAAGTATAAAATAAATTTTATTTACACTAACCATGTGTTCAAAACCTTCAAATTCAAATAATTTTATTTAAAGTAGTAATGTCTCAGACCTGTGAGAAACCAGCGCAAGAAAATGAACGGGACTTTTTAAAAAGCCATACACAGCTTTTACTTTGGAATTTTTTTTTAAATACAATAAAGAAAATAATATGATACACAGAGGCTACTCACAGGGTAAGAGAGTTTAAGCGTTTTAATATTTACCTAAATATTTGAATTATAATTACTGCCCACTCAGAATAACACCGCAGCCCACACCTACGCGGCATACTTCCGTCCCCGAAGAGACGGTTCAATCAATCGCGAACAAAGCTAGACGGTTAATATTATATATCTAATAGCTCATAGTGTACTGTACGATATTAAAATAAGATATCCCTATAAGGTTTTTATTTTGACTTTCGTTACATAGCTGATGCTGAATGCCATTTCCATATCCGCATCAAAAAATTTTTTTCTTCCTCTTCCAACTTTATATGCCATTTTTAAAGACAGAATAGTCCCTTAATAATATAAAGTTGACGATAAAAAAAACAGGCAACTACTGGCTGAAACTACAGGCCGTAGAGAGAAATTTTGTATCTTCGAGGACTTAAGAAATGTTCCAAAAAGTGGATAACTAGAAATATCTTCAAGAGTCAAAGATCGTGCAAAGTTGCAAGGAGGAGATTGAGAAGGAAGGCAGCCCCTGGCTAGGTCGGGATTAATGCCAAGAAGAAGGAAACCATAGGATCTACAAGAACGAGGATTTTAAATCGGAATTGGAAGATAAATTATTCTTGTAAAAATGTATATTTTCTTCAATATCAATACATAATTAGCTGTGCTGTGTGTATGTGGAATTCTAAAAATATAAGGTTGACAAAACCGGCCCAACTGGTCCAGTTCCAGAGATTAGCCGGAACAGACAGAATTGTCTACAATGTGGTTTTGTTAAATGTATCGTATAAAAAGCGGTTATTTTAATAAACCAAACAGACACTCCAATTTTATTTATTTGTATATATAGATATGTACATTACCTATCATCAAATTAGAAATCAGATCGACATGTGTCCATATTTCTTTCACCTACCTCACAAAATATAGAAAATGCTAAGAAAAATATGTTAAATAAAATTATATTGCAATAGGATAGCGTCTGTCTGTAAACACGATTGGTTATGGTTACGATTCCCGCTCGTGGGAATGATTTGAATAAATATTTTCGTTTCTCCGCTCTCGTCTCTCTCTCGTATGAATAAATATTTTCGTTTCTCCGCTCTCGTCTTTCTGTCGTATGAATAAATATTTTCGTTTCTCCGCTCTCGTCTCTCTCTCGTATGAATATATATTTTCCTTTCTCCGCTCTCGTCTCGTGTCGTGGTAAGATAAAGCGCGACATCTTGACACTGTTCACGCTAACTATCCTGGTGTAGGGTAAAAATTGTGAAGCTGAAAAAAATTTGAAAGAAAATTCACAAAATCGACAAGCTTTGTTTCGTTTCACCACGTACGGATGCACCTGCCTGCTTCTCAAATATTAAGAGAGGCTTTACTTACGAGCTCTACGTGGAGGTGTTACTAAGAATAAAGTCGCTTAATTCTATCTTGTATTGTCATTTAGTTATATTTCCGTAAATAAGTTTATTTTTTATTTATCTTTTCTAGTTAAGTCGCGAAGACGCTTTGGATTCAAGTTATTTGGATATAATTATAATTTTTCACCTCATATTTAAGTCGTTTTTTACTAGAACAAATTTGTTTAACCTGGTTTGAGATACGAAAATATATAAATATATTTGACGTTAC
>JAOYRR010000626.1:0-44126 GCA_038994665.1 Podotricha telesiphe
AGTAGTATGCATATAAATTTATGTAATTGCCAATAGATAAAAAAAATATTAAGTTTTACTTAGATTTTCTGCATAGGCTTGTAATAACGTCGTTAGCTTGATCAGTGCATACATTCAATTTAGTTTTTAAAACTCAATAGGTACGTTCCATATAACGTATCTCCATAAAACATTGATTTAATACTTTTCTTAAATATAATCACGATGATTCTATTTCAAGCATTAGACCATAGCAATATAGGCAGAGAGTAGTAAGTGTCAAGGTACTCCGTTCTTCGCCTTCCACACGAAATTGAGACATGTGACACGTATTGAATTGCGGAAGTTACCGTCACGCTTTGTCACGGGGAAATGAAAATAATTAAAATATAATCCTTCAAGTGGAATGCCTTTCGGGCCAATGGAACGGACCATACAACCATCACGTTTTAAAGTCAAATGATGTCCTATTGCGCCACGATGGCTATCAAAAACCTCTAATATTTTTTTTTGACATTTAAGGAACCTTACGATAGCAGAACAAGCCTGCATGTGCCGACTTCAATAGTCCGCAGTACCTCTAGCTTGTCTCTAAGACAACCAACTCATGTACCGAGCTCGTCACCACAAAACAGCCTTGCTGGAAGTCAACCGAATTTACATCCTTTATCCAGTTCCGCTCTTGAAGAATTACACTCTAGCAGCGATCTTAGTAAGCTAATTATTATTACCTGCATTTACTTTAAGCTTACTGTGTTTATACGTATTATGTACATTGATTAAAATTATAAATGTGTAAAAGAAAAGGGTAAAATTGAGTTTCAATTCAAAAACAAATTATTATTATCTTTTTCGCGATATTTACACATTTTCAAATGTTAATGATATCTATGTAAGAAAATTTTGCAACCTTATTTTGACCCACTTCACGCCGTTCGGTTTTGTCGAAAATTTGTACATCCGATGACAATACAATATTTTCTAAACATGTACCGAATAACCTTGCCAGGGCGATCAGGATGACGAAATAATAACTTTAAGCGTGTTCCTTCTATTTCTTCTCTAAGACATTATGAAATATCAAATACGATTCTTTAAACCTAATGAAAACATAGTAATATCCTATATTCAATAAAATAAATTTGATTATCAGTTAATTTGATTATTAGTTTAGTTTAGTAAGAAAAGCAAAACTTTAAGGGTTTTTTTTAGAGTTTTTATAAATTAGTGCAATATTGTCAATTGAGTCTTTGATAATCTAGTATACTAGCAAAAGGTTTATATGAAGTCTTATAGGTACGTATGTATACTTATATATTATAAGCGTATGAATTTGCCCATTTGTATATTTAACAAATAATTTGTCGGTGTCGGATGAATCATTAATTTTAAATCACTTATTACAGTTTCATTCCAGCAATAAATTGAAAATATATTTACGTGATGATGTAATCGAATATTGTACAGTTATGATAGATAGTATAAAATTTCAGCACTTCACATATTTTGGTCCATAATGTTTTTTATTATCTATTAAACTAGACCTTGATAACTAGTATGTCGATTGTTTTTAAATATTACCTTCAGCTTGTCTGTCCTAAGCTCTACTCGTAAGTTTACGTGTAATTTGCAACCATATTAGATACTACATGTTGGTACGACTAGATAATTTCATTTGTTTTTTACATAATATAACTTCGGTATCTAAATAAATTTACACCTATTCAACACCTGTATTTGACAATTTTAGTATCTTCAAATTTTATTGGTGACTGCCATAAAGGAAATAAATGTTATTTATACCTTAGTTGTTGAATGTAACAACAAGGTTATTTTTACATAAATCATCTACTTGAAGTAAGGCTATAAAAACAAACCAAATTAAATTAAAAATTAGCTTAAAAATAAAATAAAAGCATCATGCTTGATATCGATTTTCTCTAGACATTATTTAAATAATTCATAAAATATTATATTCAAGTAAATCAGTCGCCAACCATTGAGTGTCATACAGGTGATGAAAAAAGCACGTTCCTATTCAATTTTGGTTGGAATATGTATAAACTATGATTTTTTTTATTTCTCAGGTTTAAACGATTCTTACTTACGAGAAGCCATGCTGAAATCACGCGCAATATCTATGAATTCTGGTCTAGACTCACCGTATGGCCAACAGCGCAGCAAAATATCACGTTCGAAAAGGTACATGTATACATATAATGAAACAGATTATATAAATCTCTGGGCTGGTGCAACCCAGTATCGGCTTGATCCATTTGATCGCATACAACGTATAGCCATTCAAATCGTTAAGGACCCAATCTGTGAAAGGCTTGACACTTTGGCGTTGCATAGAGACGTTTCCTCCTTGTGCGTTCTCTATCGCATTTATCATGGGGACTGTTATGGGGAACTGTTTGACTTGATTCCTGCCGCTGCATTTTTCAACCGCACATCTCATCCACACCATCTGGTTACGTGGCACTCTACTACTGTGCGGTGTCGTAGGAACTTCCTTCCTCGTGCCACTCAACTGTGGAATGGCCTACCAGCGGCAGTGTTTTCAGGTCGGTTCGACGTGGGTCCCTTAAAAAAACACGTCTATTTTCACTTTAAAGGCCGGCAACATCCCTGTAGCTCCTCTGGAGGACCCAGTGTAAGACACGGGGTCGTGGACGGCGGTGATCACTTGCCAGCAGGTGACCCGAACGCTCGTTTGCCTTGCCTATAGAATAAAAGAAAATATATAAATACTTTAACAGATTCGTTTGTTTATTTATTTGTAATATATCATATATAAGTTAACTACATCCTGTATCCAACAGACTGTTAACAAGTATATGGAATTAACGATCTAAGACCTTTTTAACGAAGCGTAAATATATCAATTCTGGAAAGTTGCCCTGAATATAAAGGTTGGAAATATTCCTGATTCATTAAATGTTTTTTGCGAAGATATTATAATCTGTTTTCCCTTCTTCGATCGCTTATCTGATAATCCTGTAAGAAAGCACGTGCCCATAATACTTTATTGACTTAAAAGCTATTTATTATAAATTCCGTAAGGCATTATGCCTATTAATATGGTAATAAGTTAATAACTTATTCATAATAAATAATAAATAAATCATAATTTTAGAGTAACGTGGATAGCCAGTGAAGGCTTGACGAATTATTTACGTCGAAGAAACGAAGATGAAAAATTAAAAGAGATGTGTCACTCCTATCAAGATTTTTCTTGTATACCTGAACATCAACTTTACTGCCAAAAATCAGACACCAAGGGAAGGAGGCTCTCATATCAACGAGCTGTTTCGGGTGAGGATCCAGTGATGCCTTTAAGATATCAAGATTCTACCTTAAAACGAAAAAATCAAAATCAAGAGAGTAACGAGGTATGTAGACATTGTTTTATTAACCTATTCCGAGAGGTTATTTTAGCAATAACATGATGTGAAATGTTAATTATTAAATTATTTTTGACTTAAAAAATATAGTAATCCGTGTTAAGCAAATTAAAATTTCTAGCACCGTTTACATAGATTTCTAGTAAAGTAAATTAAACTAAAAGTTAAGTAAGATAATTGCTGATAATTTAAAAAAAAATCATGTCTCAGTTTTGATAATCAATTTCTGCTTAGTTATTCATTTGACTGTAAATTGTTTCGGTCAGTCATATATCCTCCATTAATAACTTATATATGTCATAATTTCGATGTTGCTTGATAAAGTTATTATTTCGGTTCAATAATTAAATTGTTACGATCATAATCGTAACGTTTATCGAGGTTAAAGTGATAGTCGACTCACGTGATTAACTATACCTATTATCCAACGTACTAATGCAAGGTTTCTGCCCTGGTATACAACCACGAAGTTCGTCTGCTTCATTGACGTCATGTCGAAGTTTGTTTATTGGTCGATGGCGTGTGGCACGCAGAACCTATACACTGGACTCGCACCCTTTCTTTATATTCATTTCTAACCTTAATTTATTATTTCTGTACTACTTGAAAGTATTACGGAAGCAAGCGAACGTATTTAAGCAAAGTATGAGTGGAGTCTGTGTAGTGCTTGTCTATGTGTAATATTAGCTATTGCACACTAGAATAGTAATAGATCCAAAATCTAAAGTTTAATTAGTGTAAAGTACAAACCAAACCAATAAAATATATTTTTGAATAAAAATATATGGATGCTATAACAATTATGTAGTTCTACTTTCTATTTGAAAAGATATATAACTATATGACTAATGTAAACGACTATAAGCCAAATATTAAAAGGATTAATTTATAAACCAATCACGTAATTTATAAAAATAACATCAACAAAATAGGAAGCGGAAAAACGGATTGTCTTAACACTGTGTTCTCTCTAGCACGGTACTGCTGTGCGGGAAGAAGCGTTAAGCGTTTAGTTTTTAAAGATATAAAAACAATTTAATGTTGAATGAATTATAAGGATTAGATTAAATATTCCTATATAAATCGATTTAATATCTAGCCTTGCATAAGTAATGTGAAGTGCTTCTCATTTTAGCTTTAATTCAGAAATAGTAGTGCAACGAGCGAGGCATAATTTTCTGTAACTTCGCATGTGTTTCTGTTGACTAATTCTATGAAAAGACAGTAGCGTAGTACATTATATTATCAAAGAGCATAATTACATACTGTTATCGTTCACCTGTGGGGCAAATTTTTTTTTAAAACGTTATTGTAAAATTATATTTGAAGAATGCCTTCAAGCTTGTGGTTATTCCTGTTTCGACGATTGTGACGATTCATAAGTTTTTATTGATATTTCTGCCAGCCTACTTGGAAAAAGAATATTGTTGATTTTTGATTGCACTAAAATGAGATAAACGTTATTTACAAAGGACTTTTTTTAATTTATTGACAACTATCTTTTATATTTAAGTATCTACTGATAATAATTTTTCTATAGCCACGTCCATATTTTCACATATACTATAATATATTTCACTGATATAGACATTCATGTTAGATACCTACTCAAATAATTCTAACTACCCGAAAGGAATCCTCTAAGTTCAGCAATGAAAGAGTGGCTAGACTTTGTAAAGGAAGCATTGAAACTACAAGTATTATTGTATTAGAAAATTTCACAATGGACGTACCTTAGATTCTTCCCATTTTTCGGTGTAAGCTTGTATTAATTCGTTAAGAGGATATCTGATATCCTTTTTTTTACCTTTTTTTTTGTAAACGCCCAAAAAAAATAAGCAAATTATTTTCTGATTCAGCAATATACGTGAAATGTATTAATGCATGTAAGCGATCTTATCATATGCTCTACGGGCTATATGGGTCAAGCTATTTGGCCAGCGGAACTAGTATAGGATTTGTTATAATCCTCACAGGGATACGATTGTAATATTATTTGCAATTACAAAATATTTAATATTTTACTACTTTTACACAAAAATTAAGCCGTACACTTTATCATTGATTTTATAACTGCTAGTTCTGTATATATCATTAATATGATTGCAATATGAAATATTTATTTAAAAAGTATTTTTTAAAAATGGTAGCCTTGGAGTTAAGTCAATACTAGTAAATGCCGTAACTTTGTTTTCGTGGACTTTATGACTTTATGAAACTATTTCTATTTACCACCTGAACGGCATTGAAACTTGGACCCAAAATTATCTTGGCATAAAGGACCTTGACCTGGACCTTGTGACATTCCGTTCAGTTCCCACTTCGCACCTGAAATCGAGACATTGCGTATTAGATGCTGGTACTCAAAACCCCGTTGTGTCGTACTAGACAGAAAAAATGATAGCAATATAAATATAAACATTCCATCACGTCGGAACCGAACCCACAACTACCGCGATTACAGTCAGACGCTACCCCACTGCAACATGGCCGCAAAGTTTAATGATTTTTATTTATTAATGAACAACTTTTACTGATGAATCATTTTAATTATTTCTTATAGTTAAGCTGGTCTATTTTGATTCTACATCAGGTGTTCTACTCTTCGATGTTTATTATACCCAAAGTTCAACTAAGATAAACAAAAACTTCACAACAAAATACTGCTTAAACTGTGACTTGGGCCAAAAGTTATAACAATCTCGTCTCAAATTCGGGTGGAATGCTGAGAGTCACTAGGTCCGTTTTGCCGAGAGAGCAAAGTGTGAAGATAAAAAAAAATCAGTTTCAAAGTCTGTATGGAAGAGTTAGAGACAAAAAAAATACCACTATAAAGAATTTCATTATAATTTTGCATCAGTTGCAATACCAACATTTAGTAAATGAAGTAATCTATACTAATATTATAAATTCGAAAGTAACTGTCTGTCAGTGACGTCATCACGGCAAGACCCATTGCAATGAAGTTTGATATAGAGATGCTTGGATCTAGGCTATTTTTTTTTAGTTTTGCAGGTATTCCATTGTTTTATTAAAAGGCCACTGAATATTTAAAACAGCTATAGCTGACGCTAGTTATATACATTTTATATATTATTTTATACTGATTTAATTTTAACTATAAGGTAAATGAAGCCTTTATTAACTTTTATATTTATTTCAATGTTAAACAAAAACTATTATGAAATAATTATTTCCTTATTAACAAATCCTTTTACTAAAAGTGTTTGCAAAGGATTCATAACCGTCAAAGATTTTCTTAATTGTGGCATCTCCATTTAATCTAAGTAACTGTGAGAGAGTTCAGCTAGACAGCATAGCGAGCTTTGAAACAATTTAGTTTAATTCTAAACCTGCAAATCTGGCTTTGAATCCGCTTTGCCGCAATCTAGACAAAGATAACTAATTAATTACTATTTACGTATTTCCCATTAATAACTTAATACATATTTATTCACAATATAGGGCATAAAAGTTAATTTTATTTTTTTTTCTGATTTTGCTCGCCTTCTTAGTCTAAGTAAGATTAAATACATATTTACAACATTTCGCTAAGATAACATGTTGCACAGTTTCATCACACCGCCGCCAAGCAAATTATCAAAATCTTTGCCAGTCACTAGGAAGACAGAGTAGTACTTCGGTCTTTAAATTTTTAACACTCTCATAATGGAACGGATGGCAAAAGCTTACATCCCATTGTAAGACCTATTGGGGAGTGTCTGATCAAAAGATTTTACTTCAGAACTTGGACGTACCTTCTTCGACTGTCGATGCTAGATGCTGATGATGATGAAGATAACCTGTCTTAAGTATCAATGTTATTATTTTTGATATATCTTTGTAATGTGTGTCCTTGTATGACTGAATTTAATACTCTTTTGAACGTTTAGTTTTAATTATTGAGGCGAACACCATATCTGCTCCACTCATTGACGAAAAATTCTACTATCTACTCTTTGTGACTTAAGAAATTCTTTGTCTTCTTGAAAGATATATCATCATTCATCCATCACATTTTGTCGAGAAATATGAAATATCTCAACGTGGTCAGTTCTACAAATCTGCCGTTTCATATTTGATGTTTTTAATTTTGGTACTTTTTGCTTAATTTTGGTACTCTTTGTACAATCTTTGTAAAATAACGACACTTATATTTTCCTTCGGTGCAACAGGAGTATTTGCTTTCCTCCAAACTTGTTGTAATTTTGCACGAGTAGAATTAGCAGCATTAAACTGCAGAAGATACAGAAAATTACACAAAAATAATAAGAAGAAAACATAAATAGAAAAAATCCTAAATATTACAAAACTAGCTAGTTTTGTAATATTTAGGATTTTTTAACTAGCTAATTTGAGATAAAAGTGACCAATATGTGCAACCTCCAAATATTGTCCAATCTAAACAAGATTTTGCATGTAGCTTTGGTATTTGGTATAAAGATTCGAGGGAAAAACAAAGTTATGTGAATTCACAACTTTTGAAAAATGAAACGCTGACATATTTACTTACGGTATAGAAAATGTTGTCAAATTTATGCGCTAAACAGAGATATGTCTCTTTTCCTTCTTCCACTTCTACCAAATGTAACCTTTTTGTATATACTTTCGCGACCTTATGTCATCGACATTAAGTATTCGAAGCTCAATCGACGGCAACTCTGTCTTTGACACATTTTTACATCATATTCTTTTCTATTTTCACTCATTTTATTTCCTCATACATCATCGTCGTCTCAACGTGAACCAATCATCAATCTGATATGTTTGATAAAATATAACCATTGCATAAAACGTAAGGGAAAAACTTTGTAGCTCTTTTTTACGTAAATTATGCGGTCGCAGGAGTATAAAATTGTAAATTGTAGGTATTTCCCATTGTATTTTCCTATAAAGGTTATATGGAGATGAAATGCAAAATGCCAATTATTTGACAATAATACATTATAAATGCATAAAATGAATACACAGTACATAATACCATTTATTTTGTTTTGAATAAAGTGTAAAATAAATAACGTTTATTGTACACGCCGCGTATATTTTTCGCGTGAATGGGTCTACTAGGAATAAGTAAATTTCGCATACGATTTTAATTATCGGTGTTGCATCGCACAAAGGACAAGCAATTAATAAAAGCGAACGGTGACAATGTTTTATCATTGCTGATTTTTCATACACGTGAGTGTTATTTGTTTTTATAATTACAAATTTATGTGTGCATTGTAGCGGAAAGCATCATTTTGTTGGATGTTTCTAAATATTCCTTTGTTTTTTTAATTATATTTTAAAACAGTTTAAATTGATTTCCAACATTTTTATACAATATAAGATGTTTGTTGATTTATTTATCATATAGCTTTTTAAAGAAAGGCAATCACATTTTATTAGGGGTTAACAAATGAAATTGCCGTTTCGTACAGAAGGATAAGAACATTTTCTTCTATGTCAAAATAAATCGTGATCTTTACATTTCTGCCATGTAAGGTTATTTAAGCCTCTGCCCTTAGGTAATAGCTACAAACTGATTTTAATTTTTTAGCTTCGTGATTTATCCCTAGCGGGGTAATCAGAGAGAACGGTGCGCCGAACGCTACAGTCCTTGCATACATCTTTCGTCTCGTACACGGTCATCAATCTTAAACATTCTCGCTTACTCCTGCCAGTCTGGTATCTCTTCTTGTGGATTCGATCAGCTAATCTGCAAATCGCATGTCGGCAGCATTCATCTTTCTTTCATTCTTCTTCTGAAATACCGACGTTTCGGTACCGTATTACAGAGTCAGTACCAGGTGCAGCTATGCTCATGTTCCGCCGTCGTAACGCCTTTCTACATTCATATCATAGAGAAATTTATTTTTTCTATGCAAACAGTTGTCTAAATTCCAAAAAAAATGATAGCCGGTTGGGGCAAAGTCCCGTGAATAACGCGGCATGTAGTGTTAAAGCTGTTTCTCGAGCAGTGTGAAGGCTGGCGTTATCATGGAGTAACAAAGGTGACCATCGGTTGGTAAGTCGAGGCTGTTTCACTGCGTGTTTCACCATCGTGGTTCGGAGTTCAGTTGCAGTAAAAATCTACAGTTATCGCTTGACTGAATCGGATGAAGCTAAAGTGAATTACACCATGAAATTACCACCCAACCGTATGATTTTATCGTTTTCGTCTGAAAAAGTTTCAGTCTTATACGATGCAGTTTTTGTTTTAATTCAAAATGGCCCGTAGGTTACATTGTCAATTTCATACTGAGACCCCTATTGTATCCCCACTAAGAGAAAATATGTATGTTTTTTTCATTTCCTTCCCTCGTACAACAAAACATGACCTTTAGCTACCCTACTTACAAGTACTACTACAAGGCGCAATATGTTAGGCGCAAAAGTGGAAAGTAGAGTAACTTGACACAAGGTTCTTTTTATCTATTCTGCTATGCAGTCAAAAGCGCGAGACTGCTAAATTTGTATAGAAAATAGTCTTAGCTCGAAATTATACTTAGTATAATTTCATCAAATAATCGAACGAAGTCTAAACTTTACATGAACTGTAGCCTGAAACTTGAAATATATGTAATAGAAATCGACGTAATCTTTCATATTCTATTATCCAGCTTTCTTTAATGAAATTGGAATTATTTTAAGATGTTAAGTTTTTTATAAATAATATTTTGGTATAATAAATAAGACAAGTATTCTGACAGATTAGAGATTGAAAATATAAGTAGAAAACTATTAAATATAATTCAATACAACTATTGATGTAATTTAAAAATACACAACATTATAATACTCCAGCAATACACGTCATGAAATATATACTTATAAGGAATTTCCATTGTCTATACAATGGCAGAGTTAGAAAACTATATTTTTGTTACGTTATATATCATGTTGAATATTTTCACGTATGTTTCATGTTGAACATTTTCAAGTATGTTTCATGTTGAATATTTTCTTCGCTTAACACGTTAAAACTTACAACGCGCACGAATGACGATGTGCGACGAATGTTGCAAGGTGTCGAATGTGGTATTTTTTTCTTCGTGTACCGTACCGTATGTACCGTGATGGTACTTATTCTAAAAAAGTAACGCTTCATGTAAATATTATTTATTATATAATAGGATATATAATTTTTTCATATTTATACAATTTTTCTTTAAAAATATAAAAACGATTTTTTTGGGATATAATAGGTAATTTGCTTAGGTAATTTTAATAACTACTATTAAAATAAAAAAACAAATTGGTATGAATCACCCTGAAGGAGGATTTTTAATATTTATACAATTTTTCTTTAAAAATATAAAGACGATTTTTTTTGGGATATAATAGGTAATTTGCTTAGGTAAATTTAATAACTACTATTAAAATTAAAAAAACAAATTGATATGAATCACTGAAGGAGCAAGTCATTATAACAGTTTTGGTCAAATATTAATATTATAAAGGTAGCCGCTCAAATGCAAATCTGGCTAGGTGGGCTAGAGGTGAGGAGGTAGGATGCGCAGGTAACCGGCGCATGACCGGTGGTATAAAAGCAGAGGGTGGACCAACCCTCAGCGTCAGTGATCCAGCACTCGCGAACCGGCTACTAAGCTTCGAAGTAGGAGCGCAAAGGTGAGTACAACGGATGTAGACGAGTTGAAAAAGTTGAAACTTTACAAGCGGATTTAAAAACAAAATAAAGTTAAAAAATTTAAATTTTCGTTTTAAATAACTTTAAAGTATATAATTTTATGATTTTAATATTTGAACGTTTATAATTTTCTTGGAATTGTTTATTTTTCTTAAACAGGGTTCTTTTTAATTGTGAAAAAAAATCTTTGAACGGATATCGATCGTATTGTGTGTTATTTACACTACAAATTTAACTTTTTGTCAAATAACATAAAAATTATGTATTTCATTGTTCAAAGCGGTGCAATTGCATACTTTTTCATAGTAATTGTGAAAACAATAAAACTTAAATATTTTACTAACGGTTGCATTACACATTTGGCTGCAAATTTCTTTTTAAAAGTGTGAACTTGTTTTTGTTTCACGTACACGTTTTGACAAGAGTTTTTGAAGTGATTTCTTATGTGTACCTTAAATGTGTATGTGTTTTTGTGATAGTGATTGATTTATAAGTGATATGTGTAGTAGTGAAATAAAATATAATATTCAAGTAAGTACTTTTGTTACAAAAAAAAATACCGTGTGTTGCGTGCATTTTTTTTGCATATATTTTAGTGAAAAGTGAAATTTAGTTTATATATTTAGACATTTTTGCTAAATTTACATATTTCATATTGTATTAAGTTAACGTTATTACGTACTAATTTAATGTATTTTAATTCAATAAAAAGTTTATTATAAAAATAATTCTTTATTTAACATTCTGTTGACATCCCGAAGACATAAACTATAATGTACACGTCCTTAGTTACTTTATTTTCAAGGGTAGAAAACTAAAATCACTAAAAGCCTTTAGATACATATATGTATATTTAAAATAAATAATTGTTTTAAGGAAAATTATTTTTTTTATGTGTTAAGCAAAAAAATATTGAGGAAACTACAAATTTTTTAACAGATTTTTTAACTTTTTCTGAGCAATTCTGTTGTAATTAAAGTAATACAGCATTCCTTTCTATCAAAAATCTTTTTTGATAATGCCCGGTATAATATATTACCATTTTTAGAGTAACGCAGCGCCATTTGCTTGCACTGCATAGTATTGTACATGTATACGAATCAATAAACATAGGTTACCTTCCCAATGTGGTGAATAATAGATTTCGGTTTAAAAAAACTTTGTTCTAAAACAATATAACGAATTGGGTGAAAATAAGAGAATGGAGTTATAAGTGATAGATATTATCTGTATAGTATTATAAAATAATTTTCTGCTTATCTGCCTTTCAAATTAAGATTAAGCTACAACTCGAAGTTGTTTTATCTTTTGTTAAGTTTTATATCTGGCGAGCTTTGCGAGTGGCAATTTGACCAACAGACTAGTCTTAACTTCGGATAGTTTAAGCTTTAATTTATTATTTCAATTTTTCTATGTAACCTTACAAACTAATAACTTGATACATAATATACATTCAGTTATTTCTAGTAACATTAATAATTTAAATAACATGCATTTTCAAACGATACAAAATATGTTTTACAATAGTTACAACTGATTGAAAAAAACCTTTTCTCATTTGAGTATTCAGTTTCAAAACCACTTAGACGACCATTACAGAATTAACTAAATAATGAATTTAAATTTAAGTAGCTCTTTGTATTTAAATTAGTAAAAAAAAAACAATAATCATTTTTTACCGTTAATTAATAATTAATGATAATGGCAATTAATCAATAGTTATTAATTTTACCCATCGTGGCACACAGAACGGCCTGAAAATTGCGAAACCCGATGATACTGGATTAAATCCCCAGTCTGCAGAATGCTTTTATAATTTCTTTTCATGTATTCCAATTTGGACAAAGCATTGTGTTGAGTTCCGCCACTCAACACCCAATATCTCTTGCTCATGCGAAAGGCGGAGGACCAAGTGGCATGGACACTCCATTTAAATTTCTAACTGTACCAATTAGTTTTTAATTGTACCTATTTCTAGAATTTGTAACTCATGATGAAAATATAAATTTATAACAAATATTATTTAACTTATGTTAGCGTCAGCACCCAGTAAAAATAAATTTAAAATAAGACCTCTAGTGTAATTTCCGATTCTATAAAAAGCTTAAAAAAATCGGAAACCTAAACCTATTCAAGATATAGAGGTTATCATATATTACATTAAATTTTATACACCCTAAATCTATCTATCTTTAAAATCATTGTTTGAGACAAAAGAAATGGCATCACAAATTTACTTAATTCTTTAGCTTTTAGCTTAAACAAATGTTTATTTTTACGTATTTTTTTAATTTAGTAAAAGTTGTATACAAATTATATTAACTTATTTATTTAATCAGAAACAAAACTTTGTCAAATTCAAATTAAATTTACCACATTACTATTAAAAACTAGTTATGCCCGCAATTCCATCTACATCGTCTTAATGACTTTATAACATTATGTCAATGGAAGGTATATATTTACCTGCAGATATTAAAATTTGAAACTTGTACTTATAATGATATATCATAAATTTCATTAAGATGTAAATTTTCTTGTCTCTAAGACGTCCCATCTTTATCGTACCGGAAAGAAAAATTAAAACAATATAAATATAAGCATTCCCTCAAGGGGAAATCGAACCTTCAACCAATTTGATTACAGTCAGACACTATCACCACTACGCAACGAAGGCAAACTTGGAATTGATTTTTATTTGTTAATGTAAACCTACTAAACTGAACAACTTTTACGAAGGCGGCATTTACTTGTTTCTCATCGTTTAGCGGGTCTATCAGTTGTTACGGGTACTATTATGATTCATCAGGTGTGTACTTTTTAAAATCAAATATACCCTAAGTCCTGTCCAGGTTTAAAAGCTACAACAAATATAACAAAATATAATTTTAACATTAAAGTGTTAATCACACACTGAACTTTCGGGTTTCGGATTCAGGTTTTCCAAGAGGCGCGGATTCGAATCCCGATGCGTACAAATTTTCATACGTTTTCTAAATATATCTTTTTTATAACAAAATAAACTTCGTCCGTCCAGTAATTATGAAGACGAGGTTCATAATTCAAATATATAATCAGATAAGCATACAAACAGACGACAAAAATTATAAATTCTTTTCCCAAATTTTATTTTTTCGTAAGTATTTTTAATGTACAGGCATTTAGTTTTTACTATTTTTATAATGGTATATATACGATTTTATTGAAATAATATAATATATATGTATACATTTATTTAACTTTAAAATTATATATATCTTTAAAAATAATTAAGGCAAGTAATAAATGAAAACACCTTTACTATAAACTAGCAGTTGACCTCAACTTATTTGCGTGGGCTTTGTGAATGTTGCGGTATATCACCCGTTGACATCGAAAATTGAGCGCAAACTATTATCCACTTCACCACGAGAACTATGGATAGTAGTATGGGAAAATTATTTTTTAGCCTGAACTAATTTTTGATGGCCCCCCTATTCATACATCATATAGTTTTGTAGTAGTTTCTTAGGCACTATCGTAATTATTTTCAATAAAGTATTTTCTATGTAATTTTTTATCAGCTAAGTAATTTTGGAGACATTTTATAAAGTAAAAGATATGTGTACATCCAATGCGAATTGAATATACAAAAGCTTTGTAATTTAATCGACTTAACACTCAATGGATTTATTTTCTATTATATATTATTTTAGCCGTCAAGTCAACAGTTAAGAGTCATCAATGTTTTTTTTATACAAACAGCTTATGTAGGTATTATTTCAGATAGGTATTCATAGGTTCCATGCACATTCAAATTCCATAGTAACTTAATGTATTACTTATATGAAAAATTGACACATTATCTAGATGTGTGTTATCAGCGTTACTATGTGTATTTCGTAAAGCGCAATTCTATTGCAACGGTCGAATTGATGATCAAATACGAAATGTTGAAACTGTAGCAGAAATTATTGTTATTTCAATCGTGAAATTATTGTTATTTCAATTGGCATTTTACTTCAAATTACGAAAATAGAATCGATGCTTAAATGGAAAACAGTATGTGGAAAATGTATACATTTTCTTTATGAAATAAAATATTTAAATTTTCATTGGTGACGACAAAAAATCTTATTTGCCAAAATATATTTAGGACAATGAAGAAAAAGTAACAAAATATTAATGCAAGTTTTTTAAAACTTTATATCTGTTTGTTAGCCTGTTTGTACACGATGTTCTCTGAAACTATGTAAAGAATTTTAACTAAAAAAAAATTAAAAATTAAAAATTAAAAGTAAAAAAAAATTAACTAAACTAAAGTAAGGTGCATATGGGATATAATCAATTTCGGAAACAGGACACCTGGTATGGGACCGTAATAGACCAGCTAGACTATAAGAAATAATAAAATGACGCCATCAGTCAAAAGTTGGTACTTGATATATTATGATGTGGAACTCTAACTTCTTAGAGACTTACTGTAACTTTTTTTATAATTACGGCTTACTGTGACTTTATCTAATTAAATACCGGCGTCAAAGTTTTAAGATATGGAATATAAGAAGTTATAGTTCCACGTCATAATATATTCATTGACTTTTACACGTAAAATGCCCATTAAGTAACAACTTTTGCGTGATGGTGTCATTTTATTATTTCTTATAGTCTAGCTGGTCTATTACGAACCCATACATGTTCCTGTTCCATGTCCTGATTCCGAAATTGATTATATCCCATATGCACCTTACTTAGGTTTAGTTGCTTTACACACAGTATTAATCTAGATTTGGCTTTGTGTAATTGATAGTTTCTTATCTTATATTGTATAACGTAAACCAGAAGTACCTTCGCGTGGTGAAGGATGTAACATGAGTTTGGGAATAATTTTCTATGAAACAACTAAAAAAATTTTTCTTCTTTTAAATCTTTTTAACGATTACTTTATTTTTCACCAGTTAAATTTTTCTTGCGGTTCCTTTATTTATTTATTTTCGTAACAAAAAATATAGGGCAACGTTGCAAAAGTCAATTAAAGAGAGTGTTTCTAATTTCTATTTAATGTTAGTCTTGAACTATTTTAAAGTTGTGTGTATCAAAAATTATATAAAATAATTGTGTTTATAAAAATTCGCGGAATCACTTATATTTTGATGCGGACGTTTTCTCGAAAATCATTTGGATCTTTCTATATTTCTTTAAATATTTTAGAAAAACGTATAAAAATTTGTGCGAAGCGAGACTCGAACCACTCTTTCGATATTTTCTCTGTAGAGAGGCATATCTGCTACCCAAAAATTATTCCTAAATATCATTTGGCATCTTAAATATTTCTTAATATCTATCTTATTCATAAACTCAAGGTGTCCGAATAAGACTTTAACAACACAAAATAATCTAAACATAGCTGATACTATTCTCGGTAAGCTTACCAAGATTCGTAGCCATATTCGAAGTTTGATTGTGTTGACCGGTATTGTACCGGTCAAAGGGCGTAAATCATAATCGGTAGCGAATTTATTCCAAACCAATTTAATTTTGATTAATTAAAGTTTATGTTAAATACTTAACCAATATGAGCTAGAGAATGGGTGATATTTCTATGATAAGGTAGAATCGATATTTATCAACAAATATATATTTTACTTATTTTCTTTTTTTATAGATATTTTATTTATTTAAGTAACATTTATACTATTTTGTCGATTAATCGTTATAGCATGGTTATTCATAGTAGATATATGTATAAAGATAAAGTGCTTACAATTACAAGTTAAAATTGTAGTCCCTTTTTTTAATACCTTTGATGTTCAAAGCAATCTCACAAAAGGTATGAAGTTTACGCTCGAAGAACTTATTACTTAGCAAACAATATGACGCCGTATTTTTAATTAAAATTGTCCACAAAAATTGTACATCATTTTAAAAAAATCTAAATAATATATATATTACATTAAGTTTTTTTTAAATTAAATATATAATGTATTAAGTCGAATACGAAAGATTTTAATTGGGTCCGTGAATATATCGATAACTAAAGCGAAAAAACCACTCAGGAGAAATTTGATCCTAAAGTTTAATGTAGTTCCTGTAACAAAAATTAAAAACCAACACCGTCAAATTCCGTCGATTACTCGCAAACTTCTTTACAATCTAAATAAGTAAAGTCATTATTAAAAAAACAATATAAAACGATATGTGCAAATGTACAGTTGTTTCATAAGAATTATATACTCAATTTAAAATTTTAGATATTTTATATCGATCCATAAAGTAAGAACATGTCGCGCCATCTATTTATTATATTTGGAACAGGTGATATTGGTGTTTCTACAAAAACAATAATACTTAAATTAAAAAAGGATTAAAAATAAACGTTTTATAATAGGCGTATAGTCGTTTTTATTAGCTTCTCCTGTATCTATATATGTATCTATGAATTAATATAAGTAAGAAGTCTATATATATATAAAAAATATTGTAGGCGTGTTCCTTTTTTAAATTAAGTTGTTTATTAGATGTTTATGGGGGAGTATTCATAAAAAAAAGACTCAACCCGACATCAAGTATCATAAACTAAACTTTATATAGTCTACTAGCGATCAGCTAGTGACTTCGCCGGTTTGAACTACGCGATTATAATAGCTATTTCGTACTTCGCCGGCCTGCGTTCTCGTTTAAATCACAAACTGCTCAAACTTATATAATTTTATCAGATTATATATTTTATCGAATTATATAAATGCGGAACGCGGGGCGGTGCCAGCCTTTCCGCTGCAATATTTTTTAGATTGCGTGTAATTTGAATCTGTGACAACTTCTAAAGTATTTATTTGAATGAAATAACTAACGAATAATTTAGATATACATTAAATGGCCAAGGTGACTAATATATTAATTTAAATTTAAGGAATAATAATTAGGAGCAATTAGCTTTTACAAATAAAGTACTTTTTTTTTTTTATTATTTAGAGATATGAGTGGTTACTGTGAGTCAACCTTAGGAGATAGATATATGCTATTGTGAATTTTTTTGTAGGCCTTTTTACGATAGACATTCCCGTAGTATATTATTTTGATTTATCTCATACAGTTTACCCAGCGCAGCGCTTGCAATGTAAGCGCTCGACGGCTTCATTACAAAATATGGAATTTCTCTGTTATACAAATACTTAATTAAAATGTTTTGTGTGTATAAAGTTTGAAGTTTTTACCCATATTGAGATTATTTTTTCACCACTTAACACGCAATGTCTCGATAACTCGAGATGCTATACAGGAAAAGCGTCGAGCTGCGTATGTCATAAGATAAACAAAATAGTGCATAGCGTAATGACTGTTATATTTGTATAACTAGTTAATAACAATAACTATAGTATACAAATTCAAAACACGGGAAAATAAAAAAAAAATTAAAAAAGAAGTTATAAAATTAAATTTCTAATAATACTCTCCACGTTGAACAGTTTTTGTTAAGGTTAAGGTTTAGGTTTTTTTACGCTGGGAAATGCCTTTTACGCAGGCCGCCCATGAGCAAGGCAGACCCTTGCGGGCGGTACTGTGGGACTCACCGGGAATGAAAACCCGATATAACCCACTAAAACCCAGCGGAACCCCTCCACCTCAATGAGACGTCGCAGGATCGCGCATAAGGTTAAGGCTTGCGTTTACTTATTTCTTGTAGGTTAGCTATAATAATCTATTATTTTATCTACTCTGCGAAATCTATTACACCCTAAGTCCTTCCCTATGAAGTATTTTACAAATCCGTCCTCTACATCAAAAGTTTTGTGCGCGTACAACAGTACAAGATACATTATCATAGATAACATTTAAAAATATGATAGATTCATATTCTACTACTGTTTTTTTTTTTCATAAAAAAAAAATTACAACGCTGTTTAATTATTAAATTATATTCTTCGTAATCCAGTATAGATTTTTATAATGATTAAAATGGAGTCTTCAGAATTTGGAGAATTCTTAAACATTCACAATATTATATAATACAAAAACGTATATGATATAATTACAAAAACGTACAGTTGCAAGTAATAAATATTTCGGAACAGTTTCAACATAATGTATTGGTGGTTGCATAATTTACGGAAGAAATACTTTTTCCTTGCGTTAAATCCAGTGACTGCATTGCGAAGCGTGGTAGCCACCGCCGGCTATCTGATGGACGCCCAACCCACATTATAAACCTATGACCCCATCACCTTAATTATCCTAGTCGTAACTTTCAATTTAATCTTTAAATGCCTCCACCCCGGCAATTGTAAAACTTACGTTAAACTGGTTTTTCGGTACTGGTTTTCACGTATTATATATTATTGTTGATATCCGTATTAAAAATATACATTATGAAAATAACATTTATTGTTTTTTTCTTTAAGTTAATATTATTCATCACAATATTGTCATAGTAAAACTTGTATTAATGATATTGATCAAAATAATATCGTCTATCCTTATAACTACTCGTATAAATTGTACTTTTGTTATTTAATTTTTTTTAATTTAATCTAATGAACATGAAAAAACTTAACAGCAATACTTACTGAATCGCGGAGTTGTCAGCTATATATTTATTTATTTGATAATTTCCAAATATTTTACGTGTTTACTTTAGAAAATGAATATTTTTACGTACCATTTCTCATACAGGTCTGGGTAACACACAGCCCTCGCAAAGTTTCATCTTCGTATAGATACCACAAGCAAAATGAAAGTCCTGCGTAGAGATCGTGCTCGCAGTGAAAGCCCAGCCATGCTTGGCTCCCACTCGCCTATCGGTGTTACACCGGATGTAAGTCAGTGCATGAAGGTAGTTGTGCATTTATCTAAACAATAATGTAGTGGCAAATGACGCATGAGGTGTCCGATTTTTTTTACACGCGGAATGTCGGAACGGTAGTTAGTGATTTTATTTTCATGTTTTCGTTAGTAGAAATTTGTAATTATTTATGATTTAACCTTTTTTATTATGTGCGTCTAAAATGTAACTATTATATTATAATGCACAGTCAACAACACACATTAGAACCTTTGTCATGATGTCACTGATATATTTGTGCACGTGTGTACCCGTAATTGTGTATTGTTATCTTATTAAATAAAATAAGAAGAACTAGTATATAGCACTGTTCAAATAATATATATATATATATATATATATATATATATATATATATATATATTATTTGATATCTACATGAATAGTTACAGAAAAATAAATACCAACTTAATAACTTAAAATATTCAGTATATCAAGCATTAAAGTCAAGCAGATGTTAATGTACTACAATTTGTGTTTGTATCTTGCTTTAGAGTGTTTATGCAGCATGTTTGTTAAGTTTTCTTAGTTGATGTTGACACTTTGTCGATTAATGAGTAATTAAAATATATTAGGGTGACCTCACAAACGGGGACGAGTAAAACAAATATAGCTTTGCGAAGCTCAACTCATATCGTTTTGTTCATCATTTTCAAATGGAAGTCAATAGGAAATTCAAAAAAAATTATGGGGCAAATTCAGATCATTTGCATTCAAAAATATTTAAAGTCTGTCACTACTTAACGGAGTGGGCAAGAACGGCTAGTATGTGTATAAAAAAAAGTTAGAATGGCTGTATACATTTTAAAAAATGAATTGCCTATGATCATCTACATTCGAGTACATTCAGTACTTTTTGTATATAAACTTGTGACTTGTTTGTTTTTACTTATCAATAATATGTACTAAACTATCACAAAAAAGCTTTTACTCCCAAATCACATACGCTCACATGGCTCCGTTTACTTTACTTTTTCTATAATATTTATATTCTTGAGAATAATAGACGAGTGTTGTTTATGAATGTTCTCCTAAAAACCCTTTATATTCATTGTCCAATTATTATTAATAAGCGTTTGGTCTATTTAATTTGAATTATTATTCAACCATAAGTATCTATCTGCAAGTTTTCCGAAACAATGGTAGAAATATTAAGGGGAGTAGTACTTATTTATTTTGCCAATATTAGTGATACGAGGTATATTTTTTGTCATAAAGAAGTATATTACATATTTCATCAGTCAATCAATAGTATTAAATATATACATTACTATAATATCTACTGTATATTTAAATGAAAAGTCTAAGTGAAATGTCTAAAATTTTTATTAGAAATTACTTAATTTTACTTTTGTAAGTGTAACTCGGAGAAAAATGAAATATAATTCATTTATTATTATTTTGCCACTATAATGAATTTACTCATTGAATAAGGCAATTAACATCGACGCAATCCGCGTTACTAATAACATAATGAAATTAAATTCTTATATGAAACTTGAATTGAAGAGAAAAAAAACACAAAGAGAACGAGAAAAAGTAAAGAAAATTTCGCTGCTTTGTAAATTGTGAATGTTTATACTTTTTTTTGTCATTATACGTTCATGGCAAGTTGGAATATATAATGTTATATGGCAATTCATATAATAATAATAATAAAAATAAAAATAATCAATAAAAAGTAATAGCCTTTAACATACTTTGGACATGTGTCATTTGTTGTGTATTTGTTAAAAATAGGTACATAAGAATTCAAAACAGCCTATACTTTATTGTGCTTATGTCTTAAGCAAAGTAGTTTTATCAGAAGGTCCCTCTATAAAGGCTAAGCATTTTAAGTAGCAAAATGCCACATAAAGGCCAAATCGTGTAATAGGGTAATTATACATTTCATAGATACTTACACAATATTTCTAAGTAAGTAAGTAAGCTTAGTAAATCATATAGTTTCTTACTTAATTATATAATTTTTTTAGATAATTTAAGCATAATCATATTAAAAAAATAACGCTTATACACATAGTGACTATTCTAATTGATTTATAATATTATATGGTAGTCAATTAATATAAACATGATAGTATTTCTGATATTGTGAGCAAAACAGATAAGTCCATTTAACGTTTATTACTGTTGAAAATACAAATGTTCAGCCACGGCTACTATTATCTTGAAATTACAAGATTTCTTGTAATGGTAACAACAGCCAGGAACGACAAAATCAATTATTTACTCCAAAACACTTTTAAAGGTAAAAACAAAGTCAAGTTGAATTAAGTTTGACGTTTTTTCTTATCGGTTCCATTAGGTATAATTTAAATTAAGTGATGAATAGGCGTATAATTTAGTACCGAAAGCACGATAGCTTACCCGATGGAAGTAGTGAAGTAAAAATAAACAAAATATTGGAGTCCTTAAGTATATCAAACCATATTGTTATATTCCCAAAACGTATATGTCATTTTGATGATCCTGTAATTTAACAACCTTCATAGCTCGGCTTTGGTTTTTAGAATTGAAAAATATCGTTGTCAACTGAAGACATATATGTGTGATGGTGTCGCATATGCAGATTTGTCTCAGAATAAAATAATAACTACAAATCTTAAATCTCACATTTTTTTTTGCTGTTATATAAAAAAAATTGAATTACAATTATCCTAAAAAAAAAATTAAGCGACATTGAAAAAACTAAAATAATTATATTCTGTTCTGGATTTAAAATACTAAAAAATAACTAATTATGATCTAATTCCGTTCTTATTATAACATTATTTATTATTATGAATTTCTGAAAATTAAACTATATTTAAAAGAGTGGAATTGGTATACCAACGGCGACACTGATTTACACAGGGAACTTTCACAAATATAATTTTGCTTCAGAACTAAATCACTGAAATGAGTCGAAACAATTAAAAAAAAACTCTTAAATCTGTTTTGCTTTGTTTACCTATGAAAAAATATAGCAGGCAAAGATACTAAATCAATCGCAATATTATTTAAATCAGCGTTATTCTTTATTTCTTCAAAATAATTGAAATTCTATGGTATAAGAATTAATAAGTACATGGATTTCAGACTCACAGTGAACTTGCGAGTTATTTGGCCGAATTTAGCCAACAAGGAGTTCCCACGCTGCGGGGCTTCGAAGTCGCGCAAATCCCTGACGAAGCTGTTGCTTACCTGTTATGGGCTACGAAGCTGAATAACATTGAAGATTTTGTTGATTGGAAAGGTGAGTGTATTACACAACTTTATTAATATTCATGATTTATTTATTTCAAATATATTTATTTTAAAAGTGAAAAATATAATATAAGTTATACATAAAATACTTAACTAAAAATACTTGAAATATAAACATATAAAATAAATGTTTATGTATAATATATTCAAGTAAAATTTGACATTATATTATGCAAATTGTTTACCGATTATCTGAATAAAAACGTAACAAATAATAACAGTAATAAAAACTGTTATATTATCTCGTTATTTAATGACTCGAAATTGACTTAAATTAATTTATTTTATTGTAGAAATTCATTATTTTGTTCACTAAAAGTACATACTATACTCCCAGCAAGTTTCTTCTTAAAGCCTTGTCTACGTCTTCATACAGCAATTTTCTACAGAATAATTGAAGGATATAAAAACTAATTTAAATAATAATTTTAAAATGGCACTAAGAATTTGATTGACTTTAAAAATCATATATATATATATATATATGTAATTGTAAAAGAAATCATATGCAAAATATAAAAAATCCATTTCGAAAGTCATAAAGGAAATAATAGGATAAATGAAAGAACTCCGTTTGAATCTTTATTAATTGAACTCTTGAAACCACTTGCACATTCAATTTCATTTACTTTCCATTTGCAATGTAAATGCGCTCAACTTAAGTGTACTAGTACTTATTCCAGGAATGCTTAAATCTTTACTAAAGCCTCTACCCCTTTTTATTCTGGTATATATATTTAGAACCAATTTCAATAATTTTTGCGTCATTTCGTGTTATCGAATCTTAGACGACTTTCAGTTATTATGATGGTATAGGAGCGACCTTAAAGCTGCCACGTATCTACAAAATTCTTCTTCTTCGTCATTACACTCTTGACAGAGTGGTTGTGGTCGTCAATTAGGGGTTGGTGGCACGCCTCACAATCCAACACCATTCCTCACGGATGGCTGCCTTCGTATTTGTAAAGAAGGCCATTAATGGTACCCTTCACCTGATCGGTCCATCACATTGCCGCTCTGCCGTCAGTCTGCCAGATCTCATCAGATGCTTTGAAGGTTTCAATCGGTATTAAATCGGTTTCTATCGCTTTCTCATTTCTGAGGTGAGTAATAGGAGTCCGAATTTATCTTTGAGAATACTTGGCTTAAGGTTTTCAATATCAAATGAAAGAAATACAAAAAGTGTAAAGGCATAGCTACGGATAGAAATAGGAATTTTTCAATGAATCATGATACCAATAACCAAGAATTATGTTCTTAATTAACGACATTACGCGTTGAAATCACTAAATGAGGCAATAAGGGAAATTTATGGAATTTCTTGAAGTATATTTACGATAGAAATAAAAAGTATTTCTTTTTATTCCATTAATTTACTTTTTATTATATTTAGACCAATTTTGTTTCTTTTTATAAAACATAAAAACTGCTTATGGCATTCACTTATATGGATTTTTATTTACGTGGCCTGACACAAAAGTAGCTTGTTTTATTTATAATATTTTAATTAATAGGAAATAAACTTGCAGTGAAATTGAGTTACATTGACCTAAATCGATTTCATACGATGGTTTTACGACGCATCAAACAATAGGTGAACCATAAAATTAAGAGAATTCATAACGAAAGTCGTGACAATACGAACTATATATATTTAGTTTAAGCTTTTATAAAAGCTATTTTTCTCTCTCTAGACTTTTCAAGTACTACAATTTTGTAGTTAATTTTACAGAAGTAAAGCTTAACATACAATTATTATGTAAGTCCTAATTCATCAAAATTATGTCATAAAAATATATTAATATTTTTATGATATAATTTTGATGAATTAATTCGGTCATTCAAATAGTTATAACAATTCTTAAATAAATTAAATTTACTCGTATATAATTAAAGATTGGTACCAATTAAATTGTGTGGAAATATTTACACAATGAATATAATGTAGGCATATTCACTATATCATAAAATCTTTATATAGGCTTGGATCCAGAAGAAATTTCTAGGCAAGCCGTGATTCGTGAGCTGATACACACTGAGGCCGAGTACATCAAGCATTTAATGGCCATTGTAGAGGTAAGTGGTATAATAACGAAAAAGTTTATTTATGTCTCTAATGATATGTACACAATATTTAAATTTCACCAAAAGTTTCCACACTTAGCAAAAACTTTTTGATACATTTGTTTTTATAAGCTGGGGGGTTGTTTGTCCTAATAGTTTACAAGAAAATTATATTTTAAAAGATTTATAAAAGATTAACAAAAGATAGACAGAAAATTATACATATAATCCAGAAATGGTGAAAGATGGTAAGTAAAAACATGTAATTTTCATATTAATAACAATTGTTAAACCATCCTCTAAATTTCAATCCTATAAATTTCAATTCTCCTTATGTATACTACTAAATATATACAACATAAAAATATATATAATACGAATTAGAAATTTTGAATAGTATTACAAAAATGGCGAGACACGAGGTCGCTCTGATTTGTGGAACGTTCACAAGAATCCCTGTTATCTCATTTTGATTCGCAACATCAGTGATTGGACCAAAAATCAGACTACGTTTTAGTAACAATTTATTGTTGCAGTAATATATATATATATATATATATATATATATATATATATATATACAATTTTAATTGTTGTGTTATATTTTATTAATTATAGTTACACCAGCAATATGTCGTCTTAATAATATACATATTGGATTGGATAAATTGCTTACCTATAAATTTTACATATACAATTTATATTCATCTTACCTACATTTAATAATCATTATAATAATTTACTTGATTTAATAATGAAAGATTTAAAAAGTTAAACTTTAATAAAAAAATGTATGTAGTAAAAAATAATCAGTTACAACTAAAGCATTTAAATCCAACAATCGCGCCATTTTGTAAGTTAGTAGCGTTAATATTGCGTAATTTGTAAATAAATTTCCTTATTTGAGCTTTCCTGTAGTATTTGATCTTAAGTTCTATAGCACGCAAAAGGGTGATTTATAAAGTTGGCTGGTCGAAGGTTAATCCTCAAATATCGAGGGCGCGAGGCTACCTCAATGATGAATGAAGGACAATTGAAGTATATTGATAGCGTATACTCGTATAGCAATATATACTTGGCAATATTAAGCACATCGTTTTTTTAATTATGAAATAAAAGCACTAAAATATGCTTAACACATTTTGTTAATACGTCAAATTCTTCTAAAAATTCTATATCACCAGATTTTCCATTTATTTCGTGTAAAATTAAGTCCAATAATCTTATTATCTCAAAGGTAAGTAATGAAGTAATCTATTTATTTGTATAAAATGGCTTGTCCTGGTTTACAGAGGTGGGGTTATTTTATGGACTATGTACTCGCTAAGAAGGGATTTTTCGAAATTCAACTCATAAAGGGGTGAAATATGGGTTAGTAGTTTGTATGAACGTCCGTCAGTTTTAAAGGTTGAAATTTTGTTTTTTAGGATTTAGCTATTTTGACAATTCTACACTACAGGGAAAAAAGTTATTTGTTTATTTGTTACTGTGTGCAAACCAATGCTGCCATTATTCTCCAAAATTACAAAATATAAATAAATAATAATAAAAATAATATAAAGTTGGATATTGAATATAATATATATATATTGTTTTCAGTGATAGTTGGATGTGGTTTTCAGCGACAAATTCGAGTTTATTTGATGTTCTTAGATATATGTTACGGTGACAACTGACCAGGTGGGGTACATTTGTTTGTGCAAAGCCAATACTACTAGTACAATTTGGATGCAGAATTCAGTAATGGGCTTGTGGTTGATTAGCGAGGATTCTCAAGTAGGTCTTACGGGTAATAACTGTTAGGTAGCGCTGCAGTAATAGCCATCCGTTGTTAACGTGGTATTGAGTATAAGGTTTGTGGTTGATTAGTGAAGGTTCTTTAACAGGCGTTAATACTACTGTTCTACACTGAATATATCTAATATATCATTCATCACATTTATACCTACATAAAATAAGTCGATTTCAATGTTTCTAGAAATGCTAGGAAAAACTTACTTTCTACTGACTAGTTCATAGGTGACATTTCAATAGTTTACGCTCGGTTTACTTACATGAATCAATCAGTCAGTGAACCAGGACATTTAAATAATTTCAATTATATTATGTGGTAGACCACGCTTCTGCTATTATACAAAGTACATAAAACAACGGACGTTTCTTAATATTTTTTTCTTTTGTAAGCATTACCATTACGTTTTAACTTTTAAATTAAACTACCCATTGCTATAATATTCTGACCAAAGTGTGATATTTATCCAGAAAATATCTGTATTTTTATTTCTTTTTCTTTTACATTGCACATGAAACTAATAAAAAGTGGCCAGGACGACTATAATGAGGAATAATTGAACAACACCAGCGTTTTGCCCCAGTATCGCATGTTTCAGGTGTACATAGCTGGCTGTAAGTGGTTATTTCGAATGTATTTGTCTCCATTTTTGCAGACATCTGTACTAAATATTGATTAAAATGAACAATAATAGAGCAGCCAATTTTCATTAGTCTGTCTGACCATAATTAGGTATGAATGAAAATTTAATACAGATACCCTTTTTTGTGTTACTGATTTCTGTTGAGTTATCGATTAGTATTTTTATTCACCATAATAATTATTAATATATTTAATGTACTGACACACTGTTATGACTATCTATACATATAATTAAAACTAGTAACTAATAGCTGTCACATGGAAGATACATGAAAAAAACTTCAAAAATTCATAATTTTCTATTCGGTTTGTCTGTTTGTTTGTGCACGCTAATCTCAAAAACGGCTATACCGATTTAATTGCACTTTTGTATTGTAGTAAGCTTCCATTAACATTTAAATTTGTTTCATATCAATAAGTTCATAAATAAAAAAGATACAAGCATTTATATTATAAATTTCAACAAAGTTTGTGATTTAAGTGAGAACACGGGCGGGCGAAAAAACCAAATACATAGTTATAGTCGTGTAGTTTACGCAAGCGAAACCGCGAGCGGGTCGCTGGTTATACATGAATTTATAATTTCATAAACTGCTAAAATATATATCATTGATATAGGAATATTATTCAACAGTTATGGTTTATTCAGTTTCGGTTGTAGTTCGGTTTTATCGTATATCGGATACGTTCGTTATATTGGATATGTTCGTTATTATATTTGATTTCGAATATTACACAAGATATGTTATTACTATATACATAAAATGAATTTTGGGGTCCTGAATAAAATAATTGGAAATGATGGCTAATATTGTCAGTTTTTGACAAAATTAGTCAAGGACGCATGACAAAATTAGTCAAAATTAGTAAAGGCGTTAATTACTGTCTCACTGTATACTGCACATATTATCTCCCAAGTGGAACTTGTACATAACATATTATTTTTGCTCGGATTTCTATAGTCTGGTAAGATAAGCTGCGTTGAGCATGGTAAGCGGAAAACGGAATAAAAATTCCCCCAATCTATGCGGTGTATCTATATATAAAAATGAAATGAAATTGTTAGTCTTGCTTAAACTCGAGAACAGTTGGACCAATTTTGCTAATTTTGGTTACAAAATATTTAACACTCCAAGGTTTAAAAGGTCAGAAAACATATAGAAATTGCATGGAAAATAATAAAAAAAACTATTTTTTTCTTTATATATTGCTTGTATATATAAACTGTGCGTTACCTATTAAACAAGGTGCATTCGAAAATTAAATATTAAGCAACTGAAGTAGCTGAGAGTATGAAATATTAAAAGACCAAGCACAAGTAAAATACGGCCCCAAATTTACCGATATATAATAATGCATTCAATATTCAATATATTATTCAATACGATATTCGATATATTATTAATGCATTCAATAGTTTGGCCGGTCATTTGATCTCTAAATAAATATTAGATGATAAATATTTAGCTAGGGTCAACTAGTTTAAAATATATTTTATTGTTTTAGATACGCTTTTAGTTTAGTAGATACAGGTTAGGCATTTTATATGATTCTAGAAATGTGATTAATTATAAATATAACTGTTATATCCACATATATTAATTAAGGAAAAACTTTAGCACCTTTTATATATATATATCAATATAATAATATGGAATTTCTCAAAGTGTATTAGAAATACTACTTTATAATAATAATACTTGAATAAATATTACTTGAATAAATAATATTACTTGAATAAATAATAATACGATAATAATAGTGGGATAAATATTATAAACGCTATGTGTTTCACAAACAGTGTTTTGTTTAAAAAGACTTACATGTAGATAAGGTAACGCGTATTTTACGCGTCAATAAGTCTACTAGGTTTTTGCATCTGTAAATGAATACATCAGATTCTTGTGGCCTTGATAAAATGTACCAACACAAATGACCATATTCCATTTTCGCAAAAAGTGTTTGCATATATTTTTTTATGTACAATCTGTCCGTAGATATTCTATAAGAGATAAAACAAGCTAGAGCCAAAATAAATAAGTTAAAAATAAGTTGAAATATCGATAGTAATCCATTTAATTTAGTATGTAGATATTAGTACTTAGCTTAGCTTCGTGTACATAACCATCTTATATAAAACTAGATAATATTGAAAATTAAATCACAATTTTTTACTATCTTCGTATCTGAGGATATTACAAGTATAAAATCGTAAGGTAAACTTCCATTTTCTGATCTCAATATAGAAGAAAATCATTTTTGATTCCACTTAAGTTTTCCTTTATTCTGTTTTAAAATGAAAGTTAAATTCATATAAACTAATATAAGCTCTTATAATATTTTATAAAGAGATAGTATTTTCTTCGTATTTCTTTCGAGAAAGTATTTTCTTAGTTTTACCTACTTAAGCCATAATGGATAAAAAACTTTTATGTTTTTATGTGAAGAAGGAATTGAAAAATGTCTTACTATTTTTTTTCTATTTTGAATAAAAGGCGAGTCTGATATTTCTTTAAACAAAGTCTTATATTCTTCTTATATACTAACGAAGGAGCAAATCTAAAATATTCCCCTGGTGAGCAGAAAATGTGACGTTTAATTAATATTTCATTTGCATTTGTATTTTTTGGTTTCGATCCTCTTCTTATAATAATTATTAGTACGTAAGTAGTAGTAGTTTTATAAGCCACAATAAGCGGTAGACACAATACAAAGTCAGTTTATTAAAGCCTCCTTATTAGCAATTCATTAGGGCTGTCATCAATATACTTAGTCTGGCTTTACTTAGTCTGGCTATAAATACTGTTATAATTTAATTATTTTATTTTATTCATTTTTGTGACTGTTCATTGTTTCCTTATTTTCGCCTCAATTTATTGTAAAATATTTTGTGATATTATAACGGAGTGAGATGATAAAGAGAACCGAATCGCTATGATTACATTATGTGAAGTAGGTATGGTATCAAATAATTTTTTTGTTGACGAGATGAAATGAGATGAGAATATGTTTACAATTAAGCAATATTTTAACGAACAAAATGACCGTATTTATACTGAAAGCTCTAAATAAGCTTCCCAATTAGTCAACAGAGTAGAACGTGGGCAGTACCTGACTTATAGTGATGGTTTGGTGGGATGTTAGCTATGAAGAAGAAGGTATCAAAACATCGGCACAACTGTATCCAGATTATCCATTCTTGAGAAGATAGTTAAGACCCATAAGAACACCATGTTCAATAACCAAGAATAGTCCTTTCAACAAGGCTCGGCGCCGGGTCATAAAGTCCGATCCGCCCAATCTATTTAGAAACGAACGTTCCTAGTCTGGAGGACTGAACGTCATCTAGTCCTGATCTTAATCCATTGGATTATGAATTATAGTTAATAAATGTTACGTACTATAAAAAAAATTGTTTGTCTTTGTAAAAATATATTTACAAAGAAAAACTATTTAAAGGCAAGACTAAGTTTTATTAAATGAGTTTTTTTGTATAGATAGTTTCTAAACAGACTTACCATTTATAGCTTAAAAATATGCTAATTCAGTAGTAATTATAGTAATATATTATAGGTAAAATTAATAAGAGCTAGTCGTTGATTATAAATAATCTAATAATTATCCTAAATAACTATTTTTAGGAGTATTCTTAAACTTCAACACTGATAAGTAATTGTTATATATAATTGTTCAATATTTGTAGGTAGGATCAGCACATTCATATTGTACTATCGTGATCACACCGGGTCTCACCCGGTGTCCCCCCGGGGTGTCCGAGATGATTCATTAATAGACTTTAAAAAATGCAAAATATTATAATTTCAGAGCTATTAACTAAATTTTTTAAGTATGCCAATCCACAATAAGTTAATTTTCATGTAAACTTCGAGCATTCGCGCTTAAGGGAATCATCTCTTACACCTTTCCCCTAATCCTACTAAAACATCGATATTGTTATATTTACTCTGTCTATACGTCTATATATCTTGAGCCGTGCGTTAGATTGGCCAAACCATGATAACTCTGGGCACTTCTTGAAACGCCGGCACTTCGTGATTTGTCAGCAATATCGCGGTATGTATCTGTCAATATGGCGGTGATAAGTAGGGCAGGCAGATGAGAAACACATGTTTGTTGATATTCTTAAAACACTGGGCTGGTCGTGAAATTGTTATATTTTGCGTTGATAGGGGCGCTATCTTCGCACACTTCACTTTGTATACGTGGGTGGAAGCGTTAGTATAGAACAAATCAAAAAAGTAGCTAAATCATCAGAATATGCTAGTAGAATGGCTAGATAGAGAGGTCTACGGCATATATGACATCTAAATATACTACAAATATTTGATAACCAAAAATTATGTTAAGATACCTACATAACCTTTCGATACAAGTTTACTTCTTTGGCAAGTCATGTAAAGAGTTGACACTCATATTTGTGCAGGTCTTTATAGCAGCAGCGCATGCAATTCAAGATCGAGGCAAAATGCTTGGGATCCAAACGTCCGCTTTATTCTCTAACTTACCAGACTTACTCAACGCAAGCCTTCAGTTTTGGAATTTATCTTTCATGCCAATGATTAGAGATGCTGCTGACCGAGGACAACCGTAAGGAAATATCTTATTTAATATACTTAATGAATAAAGCAAGCTTTTAATGTTTCTACAGCTAGATAACTATGTTGTAAATGATTGTTTTTCAGGTTCGATACAGATTTAATGTCGTATGGATTTGAGTGCTTTAAAAGAATATTTATGCCTTACGAGAAATTCGTTATAGATCAAAGTAAACTGTTAGAATATTATCGCAAAAGCCAAAATGATGTTGAATTTTCTATGTACCTAGCGTGGTGTCATAAGCAAAAACAATGCAATAGGTAAAAACTTTTTTCTTGCAAATTAGATAAAGATTTATTTATACTCGTATATTAATCTTTATACTGGTTTTTCATAATATTATTATTGACTTTTATTTACAGACTACAACTTAATGATTTTTTGGTGAAACCAATGCAACGCTTAACTAAGTATAGTTTGATTTTACAAAGAATTATAAATCATACTCATGTGGATTCTCAACGTTCTTGTCTAGAGGAAATGGTATTCGTTTTTGTATAAATAAAGTGTAACATTTATTCGAAATTAAGGAAAACTAAAATTCTTTTACGCCACCATTCATTGGATTTGGCTATTTTCAATTATATCTTTGAATTTTTTATTTTATATATCCAAAGAAGTGATAAAATCCAACTAAACTAAGTGCATGTACTCAAATTTTACAGGATACCTTTACGAAGAAATATGTTATTGAGCTAAACCGCTCAGTACGCCAACATGAGGAAATTGAAAAAATAACCAATTTAGAGAAAGTGATTGATGCGTATGAAATTGTAATTATTTTATATACATAAAGTAAATAATATATATATATATTTTTTACTTTTCACTTAGATTACATTTACATGCCATTTTTATAGGATCTGAAAGACGAAGAAGCTGAAAAAGTATTCAAAGCATATGCTCAGTTGAATCTGCAAGCCCCCATGCTTTTCTGCCTCCCGACCCATAGCCGATCCCTCATCCACCAGGCCGAGCTCCGCTTCCGTGATAGCGCTAAGGAGGCAAGGAACTATACATATTGTTTTAATATTTCTCTTTTCATTTAGTAATTATGTTACGCAATTTTCAATTTATTTATTCTGTAGTTGTGCAATGTAAAATATAATATGTAATATAAAACTTTAATGAAATATTTAGATTATTTGATGCTGGCTGGCTGTTTCGTCACTCTCCTTATTTGTGTTTAATGATAATCTGTAGTCATCTTACCCCCTGTTTATTTATTATGTAAGGATAGTTGTTGGAATAATTGAATCCAACAAACTACGGCACCAAAACATCGTATTTTTAGTTGTATTACGCTCCTGCGAATGATTTTTATTAATGAAATGTCACATCTGGTTCTGTGTTGTTTTTTTTATATAAATTTATGTAAATCATAATTTTTTTCTTACAGATTGAAGTCCGCGTTTTCTTGCTTACTGATATGCTGTTAGTTTGTCGGAAGCTAACTAAAGGCAATCAGTTTAAGCTGATTAGGTAAATAGCGTATTTCATATGATTGTTATTAGATAAATTGCATACATACAAATCTATATAAAATATTTGTATTCACAAATAATATGATTTGCCTGCAATGTTAACTTATGCGTATTTTGCGCAGCGCGAATATATTATAATGTTTTTGTAACTGTCGTCACTTAAACTTGCTTCTTTTTGTTCTAGGCCTAAATACATGATAGACAAAATGATTCAAACAACCAGGTATGACAAGCATAATAGAGATGTCACTGGACTGGCATATGTCATGGTGGATGATGTAGGGTCCGCATATGCCAATTTTATTCTCTCCGAATCGGCGAAGGACCCTAACCCCCAACATACTCTTAAAGTAAGTATTTATTACATGAACAAAAGTATACACGTAAATTTATTATACAAGATATGTACTTAAGACATAAAATTGCTTGTACAGATGTGGGGAAATAAAGTTAAAGAGGCAAAATTAACATATGAACTGACGGTTTGGGTCGCTAGTAATCCTAATCGACCAATCAGTCCACAGGATGAAGACGTGGCTGCTGAGTGCACCAGTACTAAAGTAAGTATTACTTATTAATACATAGGATTTACTTATTTATTAGAAGATTCTTAATATTTTACTTTCTTTGTGACAAGACACTATAATTTTCATTTACATGTTTAGTCTTGTTTACGGATCTATTAACTTGACAGACGCATTTATGCTTATACTATGTGAATCAAAAAGAATATGCATACATGTGTACATGCCAAGCAAATATATGTGATTGATTGAAATTATCCTTCTAGCTTTATTTTAAAAATAGATTGTTTCATAAATATGTTTTGGTTAAATAAAAACCTTAATAACACTATTTTATTAGAAGTTTCTAAATTTCACACACAAGTTACTTAAGTACATGTACATACTCGTACTTACCAATCTTCCAATATACACTTTGAGTTCACTTTTAGAAAAAAGTTCAAATTGATAATCAATATTTAATTAGACATAAATTATACTAAAATGACAGACTCATTCATAAGTAAAATTTCAGGCACGTCAGTCAACTGAGGAAGGATTAATCGAGCACGAGGCTCGCGAACGTGTAGCCACTATGGTACATCGAAGCATGGGGGCTTCAACAGATCGCGAATTATCTCTACTATCTCTTCAAACTGATTCATTAGAAGGCTCATTTTCTTCTCATAATCGAAGTAAATATTTCATTATTATTGCTCTTATATCACAATGTACCTAATATTAAAAAAAAATGCTTTAATGAAAGCGGTATGTCGAATTCTTTTATATTTTCGCAGTCCTGTCTTAAGTGTACATAAATTATTAGAGACTTTAAAATGCAAAAAAAGGAGGTTAAAGAATTCAGAACTTTTGCAGAATATCAATATATAATACGTAGTTATAATCAAATTATTTTAACACCCCATTAAATTTTTGAAGCATGACTTTAATCACAATGTTCTCCAAATTGGTATTTGCGACATCATCTGTGCATGTTTTCATTTGTTATATTAGCTTTATAATATTCGTAATATTTTCATTTTAGTTGTTGTTGGTGTGAGCGCTCGCCCACCAGGGCCTGGTAAAAGATGTAAGATAGTGCATCGAACTTCTACTGTGTTCTCCTCTGGCTCTACGCCAAGAAATTCTCGACTTTCTAGTTTTCAGCATTCCACAAGGTAACTCTTTGATTGCATATTACGTATGTTGTACGGTTGAAGAAAAACTAAAGGAAAGGGTAATATCATTTTAATTAAGAAATTAAACACCGCATGTATGTTATTTATTCGTTTTACTATAAAAACTTTACTTATCAATTCCTTGCATAAATCATATTGCAAACGTTACACTCTTCCCTGATAATTTATAAATAAATATAATGATATTCTGTGTTTTCAGTCTCCTAAATATTTGAATTTTAGTGCACATTCCCACGACGAATCACAAGCGGGGCCAAGCAGGCTCGTGCATCGCGCAACTACGTCTGTAGAACATCATTTACCGCCAGTGCCAGATGCAAATGAGGGATTTTGGGATTTCAACAATATTAATTATATATATATATATATATATATATTTACTTATTTTATCATATTTAAAATTTCATATATTCATTTCTGTTTCAGAATCTCCCTCCAATTACAGTTATTGACTCTGAGAAGGTGTCTGAACAGGCGCCAGCAGTATTTTGCAAATTTTTGAGTAACACTAATATTATGGTATTATCATTAATTCAATGTGCATAATTATTTTTGTGTTTTAGATAAAACCAACACCGTCAAACAGCAGCGAACAGAGAGAACGGTCTTCCAGTGCACAAAGTACACTACGCATTCAGCCTCAAAATAACGTAGCAACGCTCATTTATAGCTTGCCGACCTTACTGTTGAACCAAAGCACTCCTCGCACTGTTCCTAGGTAAATAATCTTTAAAGTCTGTAAAATAATTCCTTTTTCATGTTTGGGATTTACATTACTAGGATATTTTTCAGTCAACACAACCTACCGCGTCAGAACTTGGTTGTATCAGTCACATCAGGAAATTTTACAACGAAATAGACTAATGGCATGTCAGAATCCACAGTACCCTATGCCCAGATCACAGAGGTTCTAGTTACCCACCACCTAGTCCTACCAGGTAAAAAAACCATTTAAACATCGATATATTAATATTTCCTCATGTTCAAATTTAAATTCAAATAAATTAGTTTTATGAAGTAGATGGAATAAACAATATTTATAATTTCTATTTATTTCAGAGCATCATTGCAAAGAGGTTTGCATTTTTCGTATCAACAAAAAATCCCCCTCTCTCTAAACAGGACCATGTTAGCAGTCAATCACAAATGCAAGTAGACACGAGTCCAACTGGTTCTGGAAAGGTACACTTCTGATACATTTTAGAATAATATTTGATATAAACCAAATTTTAGCATAGATATGTCAAAAATATTTGAGAATATTGATATTATTATTGTTTTGTAGGATGAAAAGAGCAGAAGTCCCAAATCAGGCCCCGTAGCCTGACAAGAAGGAAAAAGAAATCCAAACTAACAAGCAGCAGGTAATATTTTTATTGAGACTTTATTTAATATATTATTTATCAATCTATTAAATTATCATTCTGGTCCATGTGAATGGAATAGATAACAAATTGCGTTCAATTAAAATATGATTTACAGTTTATAGTATTACGTTGTTGATGATAAACAATCCAATGTTTTTTACGTAAAAAAACCGCTATTTCTACAAGAAACACATTTAACTTCGCGTCGCTTACAATGTTGCCGTATCAGAACTTAGAAACAAATTGTCTTTTATTAGCTCATTCTTCAGCTCTGGAGGACGGCAGTCAAAACGTGATAGATGACATAAAAAGAACTGGAATATCATCAGGTTTTCCAGGCAAGAAGTTCTACGTGTAACTTTTTCGTCACGCTTTCCCTTTTCTTTACTGATGTTTACTTTCGTTTTGTACTGGAAACTATTGCACTCCTTAGGTTGCTAATTATATTTTTGCTTAAAATATTCATGTTTTCTCGCTAATCTTAATTAATATTGCTTATTGACGTTAATTTATAATATCCCTTAAGCATATCTGGATCCGGCAATATCATGGCGTAGTTCAGAAATTACTGACACGATGATTGTAGGCTCGATCGTAATTCGGGACTATATATCAAATATAAACATTGACTAATCTGGTTCCAAAAATACGTAGTCTCGCACGTGACGACTTACGATTAGGTGGTAAGGTTCTATTGCTGAGACCCACACCACTATGTCTGATACGTGATAACAGTGTATTTTATGGTTCATTAAAATTGTAAAAGAATATATGATAAATGATGCTTTTCTTAATTGTAGGGCCGATCGAAAAGATCAGAAAGGAAAATCTGATGTTAGCTCCAGTTGTCAAAAGGCAGATAGGAGACATCAGGAAGATGAACATGAATCCTATAAAAAGGCCGAAATCTCTAGCTACAAAGACGAAAGCCCCGGAACAAGCTTCAGAGATGAAAGCCCTGGAGCAACCTTCAGGAATGAAAGTCCTGGTGCAAGCTTTAGAGATGAAAGTCCTGGCGTGAGCTTTAAAGACGAAAGTACTAGCTCCAGCTATAGAGATGGAAGTCCTGGAACTAGCTATAAAGAAGAGAGCATTGCTCTAAATATAAGTGAAACTCCTAGCCCAGTTAATAAAGAAGATGACCAATATAGAACAGGTTCAGGTATTGAAAAATCTCCATTTAGTAGGTATGATAGCTCAGGACAGGACAAAACTGATACACCTGACTCAAATCTTAAAGACAACGATTTAGATCTCAGTCGTCGTGGAAGTAAAAGTTCCGATCCTACTAGAAAAGAAAAGAGTTTTAGTTTTAGTTATAAAGACGAAAGCTATGATTCCAGCCATAAGGAGGAAAGTGATAGCTCAAGTCACAGAGATGGAGGTCCTTGTGAACATATAGAAGAAACACCAAGGACAAGCACCAAAACCAACCAATATAACTCTAAAGCGGGAGAAGGACAAAAAAATATACCTGATGATGATGTTTTAGAATGCCATGAATTACAAGATGATTCTAATAATAAAGATGACAGTCCTGATTTTAGTCACAAAACAGAAGTTTCTAGTGTTATATGCAAGGAAGATAAAGAAAGTGGAAGCAATAATAGTTTTAACAAATTTATATGCCTTGAATGTGCAGAAAATTGTAACGAGTACGGTGAACTTGATGAAGAAGCTATTTGGAATGTATGGTTATGTACGGAACATAGCAAATCTGGTGGAAAACATCAAAGTCTTCACCATAAACATAGATTCTCTAGTTCAAGCACCAGTTCATTACACTTACAAGAAGATATTAGTACAAGTACAAGTAAAGCAACTGATCCGGACGTTAGTCTTAAATATGAAATATTTAGTTCCAGTTCTAGTTCTATTCATATACAGGACGAAGCTGACCTATATGATAGAGAAAAGGATGAGGACGACATACTTTTTAAAATAGCACACGAGCAAGAGGAATGTATAAAAGAAGCAGAAGAATTTAGTGAAGAGGATGGACATATTGAGAAAAGGTGCGAAATACCTAAAATAGTTGTGCAGGAAACTGGACTTATTGAAGGAGAAAATGAAAAAGAAACACATAAAAAAGAAGTAGAAGATGAAAAAAGACACGAAGAATCTATTCCGACACGAGCCGGCCTTTCAAGTATTGAAATACATCCAGACATAGCACAAAGCCAAGAAGCCAGTGATGATACTATTAGTTCAAGCATAAAGGAAGAAAAAGTCACTTGACGAAGACGATGGTTTAATAGAGATAGAGGAACACGAAAGAGACTACGATGGAGTTGGACTTATAAATGGTGCACGTAGTTATTGCTCTTCTTCCTTGAGCCAAGTAGTGACAACTTTTTAAAAAATAATATGGACTTAGTGAAAACATTGTAAATAATTCAATAACATTGATATATTAATATGATTCAATTACATTCTATTTTTTAAACCTTTAATATTTTACTTGTATGCATTTTTAAATTATAAGCAAAATATGTTAAGTAGATGTCCTTATAATTATCTTTATTGCTTGTATACTTTAAGGGCGGAATTAAATTTTTATACTATTCTAAGTTTAACATAAAAAATATTGCTTATATTTATTTGCTATTAGCAGCGGCAAAAACTATGTGTAAACGCAAAAATAACTTGTGGATAAAAAAATTCTGTGTCTAAAGAGATGATGTAGCTTATTTTTTTTACTATAATGTAAGTTTAATTCGTATACTTAGTGTGTATAGTAAGTATAAGAATTTAAAATTACTAAGTAAATTTGCCAATTGTAATTAAGAGGTTTTATTTTTAAGAATATTAACCATTATTACTTATTTATTCAAAATAGATGAGATAAAATTTAAAGCCTATCAAAATAAAATATATAGAATGAAGAATGTCTTTTTATTAATAAAAAATAGTATAATATTAAATTTTTATATAATTCGATACCAACATTTTAAAGATTTATTTATGATGCAAATACTTTATTCAATCCAGACTTACAATAGCTGCACAAAATTCCTTTATTTAACATTTCCTTTACAACATTTACCCGTAGGGGCAATACGAAATGTGCGATTTTTGCGATCTTTCGCATATACTGGTCCTGGCTTGGCCCACATTCCTCTTTTTAGACAAGGTGCCCATAAGATAATTATACAACCAGTCAATAATATACCATATATCATTATTAGTACATGAAAATTCAAAAAAAGCATATGTATATTGCAGAATTCCTTTCAATTTAGTTATGTTTAAGCAACACATTCATTTCAATGATAGGATGTACCATGCGGCTGTTAGATTGTGTCAATTGACGTTTATCAGGACTTTTTAATAGTTGTTTGTTATTTATTAGATTTAGGCGTGCCTATTGAGTACAATTTTCTTGGTCATTATCACTGCATGAGGACTCAACCTTAATTTATCAGTTCAGTAGTAAAAGTTTTATTTTACATATAAAAATCAGTTTTGGTTTTGAGATAAGTAGTACTACTTATATATCAAAATAATTCCTATTATCCATGGCCATGACTCACGATTAACGCCATAACTGAGAACTGGTAACTTTACCAATGCTTTTTATTTTTTCGAACATTTAAACTGTAGCAATAAATGTATATAGACATAGAAAGCGAGCGTGTTTTTAGATATGGACAGAAGCTAGCTACAATAGACGTCGCAAAACCGATTTTTAGGCATTGATTGGCGGTATGTGAACAAAGTTGCGGGCACCAGTTAGTATCTAAATGAACGCCAAGGAAAAAATGTTCCATAGCATTCCATGGATTGAGTGTGGGTTCCTCAGCACATTGCGCTCCAGAGAGGAGCTGGGAACACTGCCTTGGCCTTGCGACCAAAGTGTAGGTTGAATTAGTCTTAAAATACGCATTAACGCTCGCATCCGCTATATCCTCCCATCTATGCCTAGCCAAGTTAGTACAAAATTGAATAAAATATTGGTGTCGCATTGATTTATGAACGCTCGTTAAAAGTAGAGGGGATGTTTGTACACTCACAAACAACAATGCTTGTATCCAGATTATTTACAATATCAAGGGCCTTGCTGCTCTAGCTTGTTTTGCCGTCAATTTTGTGATTCGATTGTAATACTATAAGATATGGATCTTATACTTTCCTGGTTATTCATATAGTATAGATATGGTTCTAAACTATATGAATACAATAAAAACAAACATTAAAAAGCACCCATTTATTCTCAGTCACATATTTACTCTTAAACAACATTTGTATAAATATAAAATTTGGTCCCATTCATTAGAATTAATTCAAGGAATTAGAAAAACTTCAGTTTTTCTTTTGCAAAACCCACTCACCAAAATAACAGCTATAAAAAATCCTCGTTAATTTTGATTTGATTTTATTTATTATAACAATGAAAATAATGTAAAAAAATTTTTTTAACACTATAACAAAATGCAACAATTAACATTAATGGTACAAAAATAGACAAATATACTTGCGAGGAATGGAAATATAAGAACATAATATACAAAAAAACAACATAAATGGAATATATAAAAAAAATGTTAGATCATTTTTAAATCTAATCTAATAAATAGTGTTTTACATTGAGTAAGTGGAGGCAGACACATTTCCACCGTGGCCAGTCCAGTTAGTGTGAATGTATTCACCGGGCTTCGACAACAGTTCATATGTATGAGCGCCAAAATAGTCTCTTTGTGCCTGAAAACAATTACCGAATTGTTTGTTTATTTATAATATAGCCAGAAAAGAGGACTCAAGTTTCATACAAATTGACACAGAGAAAACATGTGATCGTCACACTACTTTACAAGTTTCTGTCCATCTCATAGATAATTTTCTGCTAAACAAATAACGTTCTGCTTAAATTTCGAAATAATATATCTGTAGGAAAATGGTGAAAGAATAATAACATACCTGTAACAGATTTGCTGGTAGCATATCAGAGCGGTAGCCGTCGTAGAAGGCGAGGGCGGCACTGAACGCCGGGGCGGGAACACCGACCAGCGCCGCCTGCGCCACTACTTGCCTCAGCGAGGGCTGGCAAGCACTGATACGGTCGCGGAAATACGGGTCCAACAGCAAGTTCGACAGCTGACTATTCTTCGTATATGCTTCCTGTTATACATACACAAATATATTGCAATTTTTTCTATACACTTATTCTATGCAGTAACATTTCTTTATAATATGTAATCTAAATCTTTATAAATAAAAATAATAAATAATAATAAATATCTAATTCTCTTGCAGGCTAAATCCTATAGAGGTATTTTGTCTCTTTAAGTGTCGCTATATTCGTGACATCGAGTTTCAAATCAGAATAAACCTAAATAAATTTATTGAAATACAACTATTATATTAAGAGCGTAGATATTAGCTTAATTAGTTGGTAAAAAAAAAACAAACTAATTTGTGATTTTTTTTACATAAAACCACAGTAAAGATACATTGATAATAAAGTCTTAAGTAATTAAGTCAATAAACATTCGAGTAAAACTATGAACACTACTTTATTTATCAAGAAGTAGTACAAAATATTTTTTATATTTTCAAAGATATATTTATAAATTATATAATTATATATATATTTCAAACAATGATTTATGCTACTTTACGTAGTTTACGTAGTTGATAAAATTTTATCAAAGCAATATTTACGTTCTATCGACGTAATACGTTGTAAGCCTTTTAATGTTTAAAAGAGACCTTCATAATAAGTAATTAATGGTTTTGTTTTTAACTAAACATAACTTTAATGATTATTCTCATTATCCTAGTTGCCCTGGCAAGGACACCATTTTGAATTGTCATTGGATCTAGACACCTCTAAAAGTTTTCAAGCAAATTAAATGTCAAGAAGTCAGTACAAAATAGCATTGTAAAATTTTCTTACCTTGATACGACATATAAATTATTAAAATTGATGTGAAAAGATATTCGTTTCATAAAGAAGTAATCATCACTTTTTTATCAAAGTACAATTACTTTTTTTGTTGTAATTGTATAGTATTTTGTGAACTTACTTTGATGTTTCCAAGAAACGCACTTCTAATGATGCATCCTCCGCGCCACATAAGAGCAATACTTCCATAGTTCAAGTTCCAGTTGTTAACCTATGAGAATTAATTGAGTATATTACTTAAATTAGTAATGCATTAATTTTAGAAAGACTTTGTCGTTACGACTGTTTTATACCACTCCGAATCGTAGAAAAATTACAACCAGAAAAAAAAACTATAAGGTTTTTATTAAAAGCGCGCGATTGTGCAAAGCTATAAAGTATTTTATTCAAAAGTTCACGGATAACTAACGGAGGCCGTCTTATTAAATACACTTATTTTTTTTTTATGAAAGTTCTGTCTCTCCTTATAATTTTGTCGAATTCCGACGAAACACAATACTCTCTTATCGGATCTAAAAATGATCGGGATTAATTTTTTCAGAAGTTGGTTGTTGTCCCACTGTGACATCATAAAAAAACTAATTACAATACATGTCATAATAATAAAATAATAAAAGTAGCACCTTAGCAGCTTCTCTAAGTAACATAAACCCTTGTGTGTAAGAAATGATTTTGCTTGCAAAGAGAGCTTTACGGAGGTGTTCTAAGAATTCAGTCTTATTGCCTGTAAACTTAAAGTTGGACCCTGGGAGACTCTTGCTTGCTATTAACCGTTCATCTGAAATAAAAAAGTTTTTGCTATCACATCCTTCAAATTATTATGTTTTGTGTATTACTGATAATAAAGAGACTCAGGGATGATGATATTTCGTAATTCTAGATTTTCGCAGTTATATGCATAAATGAAGAAATTGCACATAATAATTATAGAACTTAAAACAATTTTGCCATTTTGCTAAGTAATTAACTCATAAAATTAGCTTGGAAAATATTTTTTTTAAAGAGAAGCCATATTCATAATCATTGCCATATAATACTTAAGATACATGACAATGATTTAATTCATCTCGTTCTATAATAATATTGAACAGTTTAAGCTGTTTAACACCATTTTAAAAGTCAATTCACTATTCTCGAAAAATCTTTGATTGTCATCAATGAGCTTCACACTATCCATGTGATAAGATTTTGCTCAATCATTACTTCTAACAATGTTTTTGATTAGTCATTATAAGTTATCAACATTATCACAATATAGAAATCTACTTATCACATTAATATCATGCCTAAATTATTCTTGATTGAATAAATGAAGCCTTCTCAAAGAGATATTTTAGCAAAACGAATTTTATTATTGACAATGACCAATGATTAAAATGATTGTATTAGACAATTTAAACGTTTTTCAATCATTACGCACCTCTCATATTAAGTAAGACAGGCAGAGAAAACCTTGATGTTACGACA
>JAOYRR010000627.1:0-42737 GCA_038994665.1 Podotricha telesiphe
GACGAATCTAACTGACCTGCAAAGTAAAGCTTTGCATAAGTGAGCCACATGGTCCAAAAATATTTAAATCCTGAAGATTAGTGTTTTTTTTTTCAATTAAACCAATCCATATAGGCCAATAAAATAATATTCAGTATTTTTTTTAAAGAAACCTTAATATACTTTGTAAAAAGTAAGTACAGCATCGCACCCTCTAATTAAGTTTCCTTTGCCCTACAAACTACACCTATGTAATTCGTGAGCTCGCTAAATTCGGATAAAGATATCAAGTTTATAAATTTCTCCATATTGGTTTAGAAATCCGACTGAACACGTAACGGTTGTAAGTTTGATTTTCCCATTAAAGAAAAAAATATATTTATTAATAGTTTCACTTCACCTGACGGATCGGTTAATTAAAGTAAAGTCAGATATTTTATTTCCTAAGGAAACTATTAAATTGCATGCAAACTATTGAGTAAAACAGTGTTTTCATATTTGGTTGTCTCTACCTACGTCGCAAAAAAAACGAAAAACATAATATAAAACGAACAGAGAAGGGAATGTCTTAATACTAGGTGCTCTCTGACTACCCTGCTATTTTTATATATAATAATATTATTGATTTTATCTTTATTTATTGCATTAAAAAGAATTTTTGACAATTTTACATAGAACATCGGTCCAAGGCGGCCTTATCACTAAAGGTGATCTCTTACAGGCAACCTTTTAATTATGTATAATATATTATTCAGTTTCCATAGAAATTTCAAATATATATCACCCTTAGAAAGCTTGACTTTTCTATATTTAACCTCATTCTATGAAAAATCTTTCACAGTTACGGCAGTCTGGTTGAGGGATGGGGGGAGGAGAAGGCGGTGTGTGGATCTCCAACTCCCCCTACCCTAGAGGAGCTATTGCTGGACGGTCGTGATGATACTTCTGTAAGTCATGGAGGCTGCGAGTGCTCTGGAAGGAACCCCAAAGCACCCTGAAGGCGACAGTGGCCCGCAATATGTGAGCCGTCCACGGAGGCGTTGTAGTAGTATGCGCTAGCGATCCTGCGACGTCTCATCAGGGTGGAGAGGGTTTCTGCTGGGTTTTAGTGGGTAGTATCGGGTTTTGGTTCCCGGTGAGTCCCACAGTACCGCCCGCAAGGGTCTGCCTTGCGCATCGGCGGTCTGCGTAAAAGGCATTTCCAAGCGTAAAAGAAAAGTCTGGTTAAGGGATATACTTCCCAACTCTATACTGGTTGGTAATCGCTCACTAGACAAGTTTAAAATTAGATTCAAGCATTATTTTCGTAATCTCACTATTTACAATTTTTTTAATTTTTTCTGTGTGTTACTGGAAGAGATAATTCATCCTTTGTACATACTTTTATATTTTCAGTTTCTGTATATTTTGTGATGTAGTACAAAAATAAATAAGTAAACATATATACAGTTTTCAAGAGCAGCCAATTTTCAATATAACGTCATTACATACTTCATTTCGGTCCTCTTTTAATTTGAGCACTATGATAACAACTGTCCAACTTGGAAAGTGATAAGAGGAGCAGAAAATATTAATTTTTAATAACTTCTGCCCGCTGCTTCGTACACGTAATATGTTACCAGAAGTTACTATCATTTCTTATTGTCAAGTAGTATGATTATTATTGAATTTATTCAAGAACATTACTAAATGTAACGATTGCTCTTATCGTAGACGGTTACACTTATAGGCGCTTCATGCATTCATGGCTTAACTGATGAAGGGTGTCCCAAAATTCACGCAAGAAGTAAGTTTGATAGAAAACACAGGTTTATAATTAAAAATTGTATAATTTTTATTGATTTATATAGTATGCAGTATAAGGTTAAGTATTTTGTGTTAATTCGTATGATATGGGCGGCCAATTCTGATCACCAAAACGGAAAATTACACGACCAGGAAATGACTTATGCAGTAATTGAATTGTTTCTCGCGCAGGATAGCATGTGTCTTGTTAAAACCACATGCCGTCCACATCCATATTTTGCAATTTTGGCACAAAAACTGGTGTATCATGTCGCGATAGCGAGCACCATTAACCGTTATTGTCCTGTGACCAGCTGCATTTTCGAAGAAGAATGGTCCGATAATGCCTTCAACCCAAAATCCGCACCAAACAGTTACACGTTGTGGATGGATTTGTTTCTCAACAATCACGGGATTTTCTGAACTCCAAATGCGACACTTTCGTCGATTAACAAAGCCATCAAGATGAAAATGAGATTCATCACTGAAAATAATTTTGTTCGACAAGTCAGCATCCAATTTTTGTTGTTCCATATTCAACGAACTCTCTTTGCTGTGCATGGCCAGTATGCTTCAGTTCTTGAGTCTATTAAACTATATAAGCATGAAGATGTAAATCTTTCGTGAGAGAGCTTCTCGAAATGTCCAATTCTTCACCACGGCGCCGAATTGATATTCCTAGACTCTCAGCAACACTCTCGCGAACTGCTTCAATGTTTTGGGTTGAACGAATTGTTGATGGACGGCCAGACTGATACTAATTACTCCAGTCTTTCTAATTTTTTTAATTTGTCTCTTTACAGTTGATGTAGTTAAATCACTATTCCGACCATATTTTGTACAAATATTGCGAACTGTTCCTGCCAAACATTCATTATTTGCAAAATATTGCTCAACAATAAAAATACGTTGTTTTTCTGTGTAACACTGCATTTTTAATAACCCTGACCTGTCAGCTACCACGCTGTGTTTTTTTTGGAAGGAACAAGGAAGACTACACGATAAGATTCTGACGGAAACATCTCGCACTGGGGCTTATGGTCTGTCATGTGGAGAGTTTCTCCTTTAATTGTTAGACTGAGTTTCCGCCTTCTTAATAACCTCTACAATAAATTCACGAGCATAAACTTATTAACGGGAAACGAAAGAAGAATTCGCGACAACGGACTATTCACCGCCACCGTTTATTTTGTTTCTGTCAACTTTACATATTAAAGAGGTACGTACGTACACAAGCTCATTGAATATGAAAGAGATATCATCTGGGAACAGTACAATATGACATAAGTTTTCGACATAAAATGGTAAATCATTAATATAGACAATGTGGAACATTTATATATAGCTACGGCCCGCTCGCGGCTTTGCCCGCGAACTATAGCTGTTTGGTATTTTCGGCGGCTTTTTCGTAAAACAATGAAATTGGGAAAACTTCAGCAGTTCTGCCTTGTTGACGTGACAGACAGACAAACAGAGTTACTTTCAAATTTATAATATTAGTATAGATTACTTCCCTTTACTTACATGTTGGCATTGGAACTGCCCCAAAATTATAATGCACTTCTATATAGTGGTATTTTTTTTTATATTGAACGTTGAATATTGAATGAATTCTTTTTTGGGCTCAACGATTATCTTTGTCATACCGGAGTGTAAAAAATGAAAACAATACAAATATGCAATGTAATAAATAATGCTCTATATCACAGTTATAAAATATAAAAAATAATGCTCTAGATCACAATTTTAAAAAGTTGTGAAAAGACGTTTGTGTGTTAAAAGTTATTACCTAATTAACGATTTTATAAATGATAACACGCTTTGGGAATCCAATGCTCACTCCAGCCAATTTCAAAGGTATCATTGCCACTAATAAATTTGTAAACTATTGTATTGAAAAAAAAAGAATGGAAGTCCCACTGAGTTTCTTGTGCCGGTTCTTCTCAGGTCTGAGGCATTAACTTTAGTGAACCGATGTTTAATTGTTCGACGTTCAAAAAATGAAGCATGTAACTTCTTTTTTTGAATAAAAATATTTGACTTTGACTTTTTATAAGTATTTGTTGAAGTGGGAATCGAACCAACAACCATCGCGTTTATTGAGACATGCACTCCCTCCGCATCACCCCACTACACGTGTGGCTCTATAAAGGCTCCGTTCATGTCACCTCTCTACTCTTCAGTCATAAAAATACCTACCGGAAATAAAGTACTGCGATTGATCATTTATCGTATTAGGATTATTTCGATGTATTTTTGTATGTAAATTTAATATTACATTAATTAAATATTTCAACGCTGAATATTTAAACCACTTCCTGTGGTTAATCCCTGGAATCCACTATATGTATACTAAAATTCATTACATTCGGTTAAGCGATTAAAATTTATTATAAACTTTTTTCCCCTTTTTCGCCATAAAGGGGTTGGTTTATGACAAAAATTCGTAGCCTATGTTTTACTTTGCGTTATCAACAATCTTTCTTAATACCTTCAATACTTTCATCTCTTATTGCACGCCTCTGTGGGTTAATTATTGAAAAATAAAGTAGCTTATGCTGGACCCTGGATCTACAACTATTTTCATTTTGAATTCCATCTAAATTGGGTCCGTGGTTAAGCCGTGAAAGCGTCACAGACAGATATACAGACTATAAATTAGTATGGATAGTATATAAGTAAAGTGTTCGGATATTTCCATTTACTACATGTTGGCATTGAAACTGACCCAAAATTATTATTAATTTCTTTGTAGTGGTTATTTTTTACTCTTTGTCTTCCATATCAGACGCTTGTTCTTTTTTTCAGTTTAACGCCTTACTCTCTCGAAAAAAAATACAGTAATACAGACATAGTAACACTCCGTTCTCAGCATTCCACCCGAATTTGAGACGATGCATATTCAATGCCGAAACTTCTATTATTAGTGTCAACGCCCATCTTTTTAAAAAAATTAAAGCAATACAAATATAACCATTCTCTGAAGTGGGAATCGAACTCACAACTATAGCGTTTACAGTCAAACGCTACTCCACTGCGGCACGACGGCCGCAAGTTTTAATGATTTTTATTTTATATTTATAACGGCATTGATATTTATTATAATTTTGCTGGTCTATAATGGTTCGTCGTAAGATTTTCCAGATCTTTAATTGTTATATGATAGTGGAAAATGCCTGTCGCGTTGAACAGCTTCACTATCATGGTTCTACATCAGCTATTCTGTATCTTGATATTTTGTATATAAACATATTTTTATATATAATCATAATTTACGCTAAAGTGACATTTCGTTATTTGTTTATAGTTTAGCTAACCTTATATGGATCTTCATCAGATGCTCCATATCTTTTATTTTTGTATACTTTATTTCTTGTAAAGAGAGCATTGTAAAGAGAGCATCTCTGTAAAGAGATTTTGCTAACAACAAAAATAAGTTGTAATAAGCGTAAATTGTAATAATTTCGACGCAGCCGCATGTAGAACGCAGGACTTAGCGGTAAAAGTGCCTGCACGGTTTCCAAGAGACGCGGGTTCGAATGCTGCGTTCAAACTTTTATACGTTTTATAAAAAAAAAAACAATTTTCTAAGTGTGTAAATAACACTTTAAAGTGTTATTTACACACTTAAATAATAGACGGACGGACAGAAAATAGACGGACAAACATTCTAATAATAATAGATTCACATTCAATTACTGTTTTTACTTAATTGTATACAGAACTGATCACATTGTTTAATACGCTATTGTAAATCGAAATAACATTCGTGATTTACACACGTGAACATATTACATTCAATTGGCCAAGGGAGAATGCCGGTCTTTTTAAATGCACCCCCGCCACCTTTAACGATTGGCTTTGCCCTTTGTTAATTATCATAGCAAAACTAAGCTGATAAGAGACCTTTTTTAATTTGGAATGGAGATCAGTGGGAATTATAGGAATAATTGGAATATTTTTATTTTTACCTTTTCCGACGTCTGTTAAGATGATGGCACTAATTATGTTCGTCCAAGTTGCGTGACACGAAGTCTCGTGCCGTTGCATAATCGAGGGGCATCTAAATTTTGCATATGCACGACTAATAATTTACTCAATATTTCTGAATTTATTTTGTTAACTGCATCCGTAGATATAACCGTAATAGAATTTCCCTTTGGCTTTTTACATGCATGCTTTAAAAATAAAAATCTTCTTTAAGTATCACACATCTACAACAGTTCCCAATGGCCCAGCTCAAATTTTAAATAGTATTTCAGCATAGCTTCCAGCGTTCACGTTATTCTACAGATGCACCCTCATATTCGTTGTGAGTCTGAATTTTGCTACCTTTTCCATAGAGAACACATCTTGATATACGTTTTTATTTCATCTAAAGGTGTACACTTTGAAACCACTGGTAACGTTTGGTGAAAGTCACCAGCAAAACAATAATCCCTAATTTTTTTTTAATTTGCACTAACCCGTATCACTTAAGACCATGCTCCTCTAACCAAAGGTTGTCTGGTAGTGATTGCTACCAGCAAAAAGACTGCCTTTGCACACTGTAATACTCATAAAATCTTGTATATTGTTCCTTCTATTGGCTTTGTGTGCAATAAAGTATTTCTATCTATCTATATATCCCTACCATAATATCAGTACTGTTGCGCCAATTATTGTGCATTCTATTTAGGGCTTCTCCACTTTTTTGATTTTCCATATTACTTTTTCCCTCAATAAGAGCTTACACTGTCGCTATGGTGAGCGGTATTTTTCCAGATATTATAGATAGCCGATTTTTCTCTAAGCAAAACAACTCTACTGAAAAAGTCATAAAAAACACACTTTCCCATTTATAATATTAGTATAGATTGGCAATGCTTTAATTATGCAAATATTGTAGTAACTAATTATTAAAACAGTGTACTGAAATAATTGGTAATGTCAGTCTTCAGGTACACATATATTTTGAATATTTAGTTATGTTTAAAAAATATTTAGTTTAAATTTACTAAAACCGCCTTATACTACCGGGAGACCATATTTTCAATATTATAATGTGAATACGATAAGCTCACTGTAATCTCCTTACCGGGGATTTCAAATAATTCTATCAACCCGTACAGCAAGGAAAATCGTAAGATGTTCATGTATATATATTTTAATTTATTAATTTATTTTCATATATTATCAATTTTGCAGTGTTGGTGTGTCTGGAGACAAAACACTCTGTTTTTAATGTTTTGTACAAGCTGTGACAATACCATTTTTTTTTTAATTTTTGTCTGGAAGGCTTATAAGTTAAGTTTATAACTTTAATTATACATATATATATACACATATATATGTTAAAAAAGTATAAGAAATCAATTTTACCATTCCGGAATCTACATTCCTTAAAAATTCGAAACACTGAGCGTTTAGTTGCGGAAAGCTGGATTTTGTCCTAGCTGAGTTAAAATAATAATTTTTCTATATGGAGATTTAACCCACAACCGTCGCTTTAGAGTCAGAAGCTACTGTGCGACAAATAATACAATTTATTAATCACACAAACTTATTATTCACATAATTAAGTACACCGTGAATGTAGATCTCATTTTACATCGTTTCTCTAAATTTCTCACAAAAGGTATCTATCTCCATATTTTGCCCTTATAACACTTGTTTCATTAAAAAAATACTACCCTATTAACGCTGTAAATTCAACAAGACCTTTGTGAATCCAATTACGGCTGTGGTTGATTGCAGTTTGTTTTGTTATAATTAGCTTCGATGTAATTACGAGGCATAATGAGGCTTGACGTTTCAATCTTGTTTATTAATTAATAAAAAATGAAGTAATTTTGTGGGCAAAGCAATCGCTTATTGATTACTATATATTAAGAAATGTTTTACTCGTACTTACATACAAATTACGTTATTCTTATCTTTCGTGTTTTGAGAGATGTGTAAAAAATATTATATACTAGTATATAATATTTTTTACCCGTATCTGCCCGCAATTCTGTTTGCGTAGACTTAATGGTTTTATAATATACTACCTCCATGTTGACATACTGTACCTGTTTATGTTGACATTTGGACCCAAAATTATAATAAAATCCAAAAATGCCCCCTTCTCCCGACAGACAAAGAGAATATCCAGTGATACGTCGTCTTGCGCTTTCCACTCGAATTGGAGACGTTGTGTATTGAATGTCAGAACTCAAGGCCCCGCTTTGAGCCGGTTAGACAAAAAAAGAAAACAATTTAAATATAACCGTTTTTTTACAATTAAAAAAATAGTTTTACATTAAGTAAATTTATTTATTTCTTATATTTTAGCTAGATATTTCATCAGTTTTTCTGAATCCTTAATTCTTATATGTCAACGGAAAATGCATATCGCGCTAAATAAATTTTGTAAAAGCGGCTTTTCTTTATTTTTTATAGTTCAGTCTATTATGATTATCAACAGGTGTTCCACTCTGCGAAAATTATACCCCATTTTATTATATACTTTTTTAGTTTTTTATTATACGTTAAAGCCCAAAATATGCGTTATCATAGAAGTGAGTAGGTCACACTGGGATTCATGGAAAACTCGCGTTCGTGTACTCGGCTAGTGGCAGGCGAGGTGGAGCGAGAGTTTTTAGTGCAAGGCAGTAGAACTGTTAATGGAAGTGGGTACAAATGTTTTAAGCTTTATTTATAAGCTGACGTGCAAATTTAAGTCTAGAGGTTGGACAGCCTTGTTTTAGTGGTTATACGGATGGCCTACATCTGCCAGTCTAGAGTCCCACACATAACCGTAACAGATTTCCTCGAGATAAAAAACGAGCACTTACGTCATTTTATACAAAAGTGTTTGTCAGACACATGGTAGTATGTTTAATATTTATTTTATTAATTGAACATTTTTCTAAAGTATATTTAAAAAAAATTGGCTTTATAAACTATGCCAATTTTCATTGTCAAAAGTCATGTCAGTCAAGTTCACATATAAATAAACAATGTTTTAAGCACGCGTGTTAAAATGTTGAATGCAGAGATGTACAACCTGACGTGTATTCTTTATTAATAATTCACTTTAAGATATTCAGGTCAAAAGCTTTGAGACTTCTAGTGAAGCGTGCACAAAGAAACTAATGACAATAGAATAAATAATATTTTTACTGGTGCGTTGTAAGGAATGAGTTATGAAACAACATTTATATAAAGAAAATTGACACCGTGGGGTTCAAATACCATTTGGGGCATACCTTATTTCGGGGATTTTTTTGCAATTTATCAAAAGTTTAAAGAAACGTGAATAAATATATAAATAAAGTAGATGAAGGTGGAATTAAAGAATAAATATGTTTATATTTAAATATAAAAACAAACCTTTAATGTTTAAAATCTAGATAGGTAAGTATTTAAAATAGCGTTCGAGATTTTTTATTTACTTTTGGCAATACGGTACTACGGTACTTGTTTAATATGAACTTCAAAAGATGAGGTTTAATACATAATTACATCCAAGCTTATACATTGTTAAATTTGTTTGCACATTTACTTACAAGTGTAATGAAAAGTTCCTTATTCTCTGACAATTCTGACTTTCATTAGATTTTTAATATTAAAAATATAATGCCTACAGCATGTATCTACCGAGTCAAGTTAGTTATAAGGTAAGTTATATGGTGCCTTGCATGTGAATGCAAGCTTTTGTTCACAGTCGATTTAATTTTGTGAATAAAGAAATCGTATGGAAGATGTTCCCCTGAAAAACTTTGTACTTGCAAATGATAACAGATTAGATTTATAGCTATTTTTTCTATTCTTTTTAATATTTTTTTAAAGGTTGGTTGGTTCTTCTTTATAGCGCTGGCAGGTAAGAATATAAAAATATGATTGATTATTTTTATATAATCTGCTGTAGTATGTCAATTGTACTTCTAATTTTTAAAAGCGTAAATGCTTTTTTGGGAAATGTCGATAATGAAGGTAATAAAAATTTAATATAAGAAACACGTGAACTAATTTTAGCATAGTTAGACCTTTCGATTGATACGTCATGATTGAAAAGTATAGCGGGGTCAAGTGAACTGGAAGAAATTTTCGTGTTGCAATGTGACTTTTCCGGTGATTTGTCTATTACACTTTCATTCAAAACTAGTTTGTATTAATTTGTATATAATATACTTATCTATTTGTCACAAGATGTTATGTTAATTTAAGTTAAAAAAAACGCATGAATATTGAAAATATCCAAAACTTTGCTTATGCCATATTAATTAAATAAAGTTTTAAAGTTTTATATATATAACTTATAAAAGTTAATTAAAAAATAATCGTGTAACAAAATTATATTTGTAAATTTATAAGATATTTCAAGATTCTAGATGGCAATGCTAAATAACACGTCTATTACTTATTTATTTATATTTTATTGTCAATAACATCAAAATATTCGTTTTTGTTTTTCAGTCTTGTAAAAATTTCCCAAAAACTCGACCTGATATACGAGAAGCACCAAAAAGCTGTACGGTTATCGACCAAGCCAGCGGCAGTGCCAATGGATTTCCTTTGTCAAAGCAATGGAGTACTTTAAAAAAAACAGCTGCTGCTGGTAAAAATCTTACCAGATCGCCACGAGAAAGAGTGTCTGCCTCAGAGTCGAATTTGGTAATTATATTTTTTTCAAAGTATATTTTTTACCAAAATTATATGACATTTTTTACACATAGAACGATAATGTTAATACTTATTTGATTGAAAGAACTGTCAATGTAGTTTTATACAATGGAACTGGTTAAAAGTGCGTTGATCTATTTAGGTTTAGTTTTAGTTATTCACTTTAGACTAGGTAGCTTTTTCATTTAAGACATTAAGTTACCATGCCATATGTCAAAATTCTTTTTGAAACTGTAATGTTACATTTTAATTGTAAGCAGTTCCGTTTTCTCATAAATTTCCAGTATGCATAAAAATTGTATTGTCAATGCTATATAAAATGTTTAATTTTAGCCAATTTCTGATATCACAATGGATGAACTTACGCAAATAGAGACTAATCACCATGGTGATGACAAAACTTCAACACCACACATTTCGAGGACGCAATGTCCTAAAAATAGCAAAAAGTTACACGGCATTTGGAAAAACGAAAAGGCAAAGAGCTTAATCACAGAGAACTCGGTTAACAACAGTTTCTCTATAATATTTTTTATTACTAGTTTCTGATATATTAAATAATGTAATGTTTTAATTTCATTGTTACAGAAATCAAGGACTCGTAAGTTAAAACAAATTCATTTTTTGAAAACGTATAAAAATTTTAACACAGCGGGATTCGAAACCGCGCCTCTTGGAAATCGTCCAAGCCTTCTGACCGCTCAGCCATTCAACCACACAAAGCCGCTCAACTGATAAGTACCTTGTTAAATAAGTATTTTAAACTTCTCTTGCTATGAATAGCACACGACGACGTTATTCAAAAGGATTTATGAGAACATTTTGCAATAAAGCTTTAGCGCTACTATAAGTGTACGTTTAAAAAATACGATATTCACATTAATATTATAACTAACTGTTATTAAAGATTATCAGTTTTCGCTTTTTCTCGCATAGCACAGTACTCTTCGCTTCCCGCTCGAAATCGAGATATTGTGAGCTTAGTGGCACCACTCACTCGACACCACTTTCTCCCACCAGAACGGAGAAATAAAAATACTTTAAATATAATCAACCAGGTTACGCGATTCGTGAGGCATAGTAAAGATAGAGTGGCGGAGATAGTAACGTCCATAGGGCTCAGACCTGAGAAGTAGTGTGCCCGCCCTCCAGAGGGTCTGCGAGAGAATACCAACGTTTTTTTTTAACATTTTTTAAAGTGTTATTCGCACACTTATGATATTGAAAAAGATATATTTAGAAAACGTATAAAAATTTGAACGCAACGGAATTTGAACCCACGCCTCTTGGCTTGAACGGTTTTGTAGAGGAGCGGGTTCAAATCTCGCTGCGTTCAATCTTTTATACGTTTTCTAAATATGTCTTTTTCAATACCAACGTATTCATCCTCGCCCGTCGCCACTTTTTGGGAATCAAAACCAAAACCAATCGTGTTTACAGTACGACGCTGTCCCACGGTGCCACGATGGCCTTATTTTATCCAATATTGAATAAAACATGCATTTTATACATGCGGCACAGGTTCGCCGTCTCCAATGATCTCGGAAGATGCATTGACAAGGCAGATACGTGAAATTCATACGGAAACGAGGAAAAGTGCAAGAATAATAAGAGATTCTAAAGCAAGACTACTTGAAATACAGAAGGCAAACTTGTTTTCTAAATTTTTACCTTTACATAGTATAGTAGCCTTTTATTGTTTGTGCTACAAGTTAATTATAACGTACAACAAAATTTGCTTTTATCACGGCGTCAATGTAATTTGTCGACAGCATTTTTAATTTAATTTTTATTCTAGAAAAGACCATTACTGGAAAGCGATATAAAGGAAATAGGAGAAAGGAACGAACTACTCCTCCGCGAAATGAAACGTTTTGATAAATTAACTAAAAATATTCAAAAACTAGTGTCTGATGAGAGTTCGCAAAAACGTACATTTAAAGAAACTTTGCAGCTGCGAGAAAATATTGCTGCAAGTATTTATGGTAATCACTTGACTTCAAAGCGCAGGCTAACTTTGAGAATATTATACTTATAATATATTTTTTTATATAAACTTATTTCAAGTGAAACATTAAATATGCTGTTAAATCAGCGTACTTTTTTTAAAAGTGAAACGACCACTAAAGAGAATATATTTTATTATACATAAATATAATTGTTACTATATCTGTTTGTACTTGAACTGGACTTATATTTTTTACCAGATTAACGCGTGTCCTATGGTTATCGTGGCGCAGTGGGCCAACGTCTTACTGTACTGCGATGACTGTGGGTTCGAGCCTTACTGCGGGGAACTATGTTTAAATTATTTTCAACTTTTAACATGTTTCCGATTGTTCTATTCTTTTGGTAACACTGAGCGCTACTTTAAGTTCCACTCAACACGCAACGCCTTGAATTGAGGCGAAAAGCTAAGGACGGTTTGTCGTGGCACCATGTTCCCCTTGCCTTCTCTGCGATAGGAATAAAACGTCAAGCTAAGAAAATATAAAATAGACTTTTTTATAATAAATATTTTTTTTCAATATTTTACAGAATCACCAACATATCCAGAATTTGAACTGGGTACACCAGAAGATTTTGAGTTTTGTAAAAAAAACACTTCCACAATAATAAACAGCCAACCAATGCGAAGCAAATCTGTACGTGTTGGCAAATTTGTTTATAACTTCATTCATTTTCCCGCATAACAGGGTAGTCATAGAGAACCCAATGTCAAGACACTCCGTTCTCCACTTTCCTCCCGAAATGGAGTCATTGCGTGTAAAGTGGAGCACTTTGTCTTAGGTATCAGTGAAATGATAATCTTTCTACCGAGTGGAAATCTAAAGCACAACCATTCGAGCTTACAGTCAGACGTTGTCCCAATGCACCTCGGTGGTCTCTACATTTTTAATCAATTACTTGTTACGCTCACTGTAATTGAAAATATTACCATTTCCCCGATTCAATCGGATAAAGAACGGCATTGAGTTTTGCCATCTTACACGCAATGTCTTGAATGCGGATGGAAACCGGAATACGGAGTCTGCTCCTGCTTTCCGGAATACAGCGTAAAGCTGCTTTATTTTTAATAAGTTACATAATGGCCTAAGTCAGCCAGACCTTCGTCATTTTAGTAAAGGTGTATGCAATAGTTCCACAAGTTTCTTAAAGTATAAAGCTTATTTTTTATATTTTCTTCATAATTACATTAAAAATAACGTCGCCCTTTGCCGGGACATTTAAGACGGTTGCAAACCAACACCCTTAAACTTAAAAAACTATTTTCATTATAGTATAAAAGCTGAACTATTCATATATTACTTGGGGACCTATGAGAAGGACAGTTTTGATGGTTTTTTTCATCTTGCCAGACACGTTCTGCCAGACAAGGTCTGCTATAGGTGCGGGCGCGAGGCAGCAACTGTCCACTCGAGTGCGCGATCACGGATAGTATTTTAAAGTTTAAGAGTCTAGCAGGGGGTTACTACTGTCCTAAGTGTCCGACATTGGGGGACGTGATTTCAGATGTGTTATGAAGAAAATATAAAATAAATGAGCTTTATACTTCAAAGAAGTTGAGTTATTGTGTTATACACCTTAACTACCTTTTATTTAAGCAAGTAACCGCAACTCAAACTCTATACTTGCTGATCGTTCTTACCTGTGATTGGTCATATACAGACAAACTTTAAGCTTTTATAAAATAACGAAGGTCTGGCCGTCGCTGGCATTGCTTTATAATATTGATATGATATAGAAACAAAATTTGTTTTCCTAAGTTTGCTTATATTTTAAGGAAATTGATCTTTCAAGAAAATTAAGTGAAAGTTACGACATGCAGGAGAAGTTGGTTGCAGATAATGCGGATTTGGAAGTCAAGAGGTTTGCTTTAAATTCGCGCTTAACACTCGAAAGTTTCTAGTTATACAATATTTTACAGCGTTAATACTTACTAGTAACTGCTAGAAAGTATTAAAATAATATTTTTTGGTAACTATTACTATTACTATTTGAGGCCATTGTGGCGCAGTGAGACAGTATCTGACTTTAACGCGATTGGATGTTAATTATATTCCTATTCGGGTAAATATTTTAACTTTTCAGCTCTGGTATCTAAGACAAAAGCATTCAATTACGAATTTCTAGATACTTTCTGAATGCGGGAAAAAGCGTGAAACTAAAAAGAAACTACTAGAATTTTCAGAGTAAATATATTTGTATTCATCTTCATTCAGCATGCGGTATGCTACGTCCCTACGTCCGTCCCTGGATGACAAATTTCCAGACCAAAAATATATAATACATATTTTTGTGAATGATCAAATCTTTCAAACTTTGTGCATCAAATACTTACCAATAGCGCAATGATAACGCCAAATCGACTTAATTAATTAATACAAGTTCACATTTATTATTAAGAATATATTGGCATTTTTTACTATTTTTCACGTAACGCGTTATGTAAATTATTATTACCTTCAAATTCAAAATCAGCTTCTTATTACGTAATTACGTATTTTGGAACTAAATGTCACGGTGTACATGTACGACTGTTTTTGATAAAAATAATGCACATTTCCGATAAGATTTTTATTATTTCTAAATAGTTCTAACTAGTATAGAAATAACTCCTCATAATTAATCTCCTCAATTTTCTGCTCATTGTTTACCGATTGTTACTATAAACTAAGTAAAAAGCTGTTTTAACGACAAATCTACACTTAATTGATTTACTTTGTAAAGTTAAATAAAATTCACGTAGTTTTAAAATATAAGGATCTATAGATTTCAAATTACGAGAAACCTTTATGGCCACCGTGGCGCAGTTCGATAGTAACTGCCTGTTAGCGCGTTTGGTTTAGATTAGGAAATAATTATATTTAAATTATTTTTGGTTGGTCTAGTAAGGCAAGCGCGGCATTCAGTTCCGCCATTCAACACGCACAAAGAATTTGGGTGGTAAATAGGAAACGGAATGTCTAAAGTTTTTTTATAAAATTCAGTAATCTTAAAGTATTGAAATAATTTACGTACATATCAAATTAGTAATGAGTAATATCTACGTTCTTAATAATATATAAATTATTGTGGGCGCTTTTAGATCCGTTTTGTATCATTTCGATCCATATTATATACAACCTCATGTCAAATTCATAGATCTGCGTTTAAACCAGGAACACTGGATTTATCTAAATTGAAGTGTCAACTAGTTTGACGACGCTATTGTCAGATCTGAACAATTTCCAATACAAAATTGTGTAGTAACTATGGCGAAAACCCATTAACATAACAATAGTGCAATAATGATTATCATAAGGTTAGTACAATTACAGTTAATTTAAGGTACATCATTTACAAGGAGTTAATGATAAAGGATCAAAACTTAGAAACTTGTCGAGCTCAAATTAAAAGACTTCAAGGCGAGCTCAAATTAATGAACAAAGAAAATGTAATGCTTCACGAGAGAATAAATAGGAATAATCCAGAGGTATAACTTAATACTGCTGTTTTCTCTATTTCTATTTTCTATACTGAGACGAGGTGACGTACAGTGCCGCAGTGTGTAACTCCAGTATTATTTTGTCTACTGTAAGTTAAAGCGTATTACGGGTAACCGGGTCATCGTAAGCTCAAATGTAAATCGATAATATTTTATATATTTATATTATATTTTATTATATAATCATATTTTATAATATAATATTTTATATATTTAAAAAAAAAATATTTTATTATATAATCATATTTTATAATATAATATTTTATATATTTTATATATAGTCGTAGTGTAGTGGGGAGAGGTGAAATTTTATTGAAGGCAAGCTGTTTCAAAAAAGTTCTACTACAAACTTGTTCTTTAGAAGAATCAGGCCCCACTTTTACTATACATAAATGTACTGATATTTGTACCAACACTGTATTTAAGGAAACTTCTGGCAATTAGTAAACGAATGGCTTTTAAAAATATTTTTAACTATTCAGAATTAAATATTGTATCAAAATTGAATAAAAATCTACAGAATACTAAATATTATAATTCGCGGACAATAAGGACATTCTCGATGAATATCTTCTCTATATCGTTTCTCTAATTGTTGCAGATGAATGACATAAATGTGATTTACGGCCAATTTATGGCTATTATTAATTAAATAATAATCCCAAAAATCATTTAATCTTTATAGTTGTAATGTTACTTTTTTATTTATGAAAATTATCAAATAAAATAAACATTAAATGTTAAAGGAAGCTTACAACAATACAATAGCATAAAGATTGTTATTCACACAGTTAGGAAATTGAAAAACGTTTTTAAATTTGAACGCAGCGGGATTCAAACCAACGCCTCTAGGCCATAGTTCTAAACGCTTGGTTGGTTTTCTAAACGGTGCGGGTTCGGATAACACATACGTTTTTATGCGTTATCTAAAATGGTTTAAGCGAATTAAATTAATGAGTACTATAAGCTTATTTGTTAGGTTGCAAATACGTATACTTTAATCAGAATTTTTAATCTCCTCCTTTTTCATAATTAAAATGTTTAAAAATCAATTATTTTGTTAAAAATCTATATTTATTCTTATAGTAATATCACTCGTATTTACGCGCCATTCTGTTTATTTTACTTTCATATTTAACAAAAATACAAAAATTACTTATACAAAGTAACGTAGATAGAACGCCTTTCATATTTTAAACCACAAGGCAATTCGCCGGTGGCACGGCGTCTTAAACTTAAAATAATATATATATTTATTATTTATGTGTACTTTATAGGGCGATGCGACTACTGTGAAGCAAAATTCATTAATTCAAAAATCATACGAGTGCACAGAAGAGGTATATATTTTTATTTTATCATTAAAAATGGAGAACGGAGTGTCTTGACACTACGTTATTCTGCATATATAAAACTCTTTCTTAAGTATTGCGGTAAGTAAAAGAGATGTATGATTACTTAGTAGTTAGCTTGCCATCTTTGAGCAATTCATACGATTGGAATTGACCCAATGGTTAGGTTAGTGATATGTCCATAAAATGATATTTAATTCGTGTATGTGTGAGTATATATATTTGTTTTCTTTCTGATTAGAAAATACTATAAGGCAATTTTTCTGATTTTTCCATGGAAACAGTATAATATATTATATAGTTTAATAAGAAAGATAAGATAAGGTTCCTTGTAAGAGATCACTTTCAGTGAAAGGTCGCCTTGGAACCGATGTTCTATGTTAAATTGTCAAAACTTCTTTTATTTAGGTGCAATCAATAGTTCTATTATTTTTTATTAAAATAACAGAGTACACCTAATGTCAAGACACTCTGTTCTCCGTTCGTTTTATAATTATATTTTACTTTTTCTTTTCGACGTAGGTAGAGACAAATATGAAAACACTTTCATAATGTTTCCATACAATTTAATCCTTTCTTTAGGAAATCAACTAACTGACTTTACATATTTTTTTTATCTGGTGAAGTGAAACTATTAATAAATATAATCTTTTCGTTGATGAGAAAATCAAACTTACAACCGTTACTTACTCTAGTAAATAAAAGCTTGATATGTATATGCGGATTTATTAATTTCATCTGTAATTTGTAGGATAAATTAAATTAAACTAGAGGGTGCGCTGCTGTACTTACTTTTTCACAAAATATATGGAGTTTTCTATGAAAAAAATACTTTTATTAATATTAATGTTGGTTTTTATTGTTGTTATTTAAATTCATTACAATAAGGACAAAAATTTAATCAATGAATAATCGAATGCTTCGTTAATCTATTTTATAAATTTATTTTTATAGTTATTATTAAATATTCTTATTTTAGGGAAACGTGAAAAACGCAGAAGAATCGGTGTCAACATTAGAAAATTATAAGATTGCTACAGAAGACCTTGTAAGACCTTGATACTCATTTTCATACACATATTGCGTTAATGTTAGTTTATTTCTATACATATAATTTTATATTCTTTAAATATTTTAAAAGAGTAAACAAATTGGCGAAGATCCTATTGTCTTTATAATTAATATTGTATATTAATTAAAATAAACTATATAAATTCTCTTGAATCTTATGACATTTTAGTTTTATTATTATACGTTTTGTGGACCTGTATTAAAAAAAAAATCTTATATGGTAAAAAGTAAAAGGGAAAATCTAAAGAAGTCTTGTTTTAATTGAAAAAACACACTAATCTTCAGGATTTAAATATCTTTAGAACATATGGCTCAGCTTTGCAAAGCTTTTCCGAGCAGCTCTCTTACATTTATCAATAGATGGCGTGTTTTCAGAAAACATTTTGTACTGAAGAACCTGAATATATTGAAAATTTGGTCCATATAAGGTATGCAGTTGTGGCCGAGCGGTTAAGGCGTCCGATTAGAAATCGGATTCCCTTCTGGGGAGCGTAGGTTCGAATCCTGCCAACTGCGTTAAATTAGTTTGCGTTTATTTATTTTAATTTTTCCTTTTTGGCTCTCTAAGCTGGACTGTTGTATGTTATAATTTAATTACATGTAATGTTTTTTATGTAAGTTCACTTCTGAAAGCTGAAAGAAAATTTCAGTAATTTCAATAATGTTGTAGTTTTCCGGGAAAATATTCATTTTGGGCATTACGTAATTTTAAAATTTAAATTGCTAATGACCATAATTCAATGTTATATTATTTAAACTAACACCTGAAATAAAGCTACATAAATCACTAGCGACCCGCTCGCGGCTTCACCCCCGTGATTTATCCAACTATAGCTAGTATATACGAGTTAATCCGCGAGTTAATCCGTTAAATGTTTAACCATATACTTATTTTATCTTATTTCCATTTCTCTGATTTGGTATTAGAGAAAGCGCGGTCTAGAATACAGCCACTCGATTATTCTATGCAGGACGAAGCTTGTCGCTGAAAATGAAATATAAATTGATTATCTCTACAGGAGCGTCAGCTGTGTGGATTAGAAGTTGAAGTGCGTCATATTCGTGTTGAGATGGCGGACATGAAAGCCGGAAAAGCTTGCCGAGGCGGCGGGGCGCAAAATACATGTTTCGAACAGCCGGTAATATATTTTTGTTTAATAATGCTCTTAATTAGCCATAATTAGCCCGTAATTGGGTATACGCGATGTTTGTGGGTTTTGGCCATTACCCCTGGGGGCAATGATTGTATTTATAGATAAAGCGCGGCGTTGAGTTCCTCCCCTCAACATGCGAAGTTTCGATTTGGGCGGAAAGTGGAGACAGTGGAGTGTGACAGGCTCTCTCTGCTGAAAAAGGAAACAAATTATATATAGTAATAAGTAATTACTACGTAAAGGATAGAAAAGTTTAAATTTTCCGTATGTTCTTACAGCCCGGTGGCCCACCCGTTCCTCCTATGACAAGAAGCGTAAGTTGAATTAATAAAAACTATTTTTTTAGTACTTTCAATATTATACTATTGTTATAATATATAGATATTATGCGTATGTTCGCTTACGTCTCTAACATGATCAAGATATCGTTGAATTTGGCATATACGCCCCATTTTACTCTCGTACACATATGCTAAAAACTCAAATTACTTTCACAATGAACAATTCATCTTATCCTTTGAATAGCTCCTTCGCCGCCAGGACTTTACCTAATTTATGTGTATCACGGTATGAAGGGACATGCTAAATTACTTGTAAAGACTTATGTTCGTTTTTTGACGATATGTAGGTAAACAATGTGGAAATTGAAAGGGCAATAAATATAAAATATTAATTATTTTTGGCCTTAAGTTTTAATGTTTGATATTAATTAAAATGTTAGTATAGTATATAGCATATATTCTTTAATATATAAACCACACAGAGGTTATTAAAAATATGAACAACAAATATTATTATTTTTATTCAGAAATAATATTATTTTTTATCGAGATCGTGGCACAGTGGGGCAGACTGCGTTTGAATGCAAAAACGATTTACTGTGGGCTTAATTCCAAAATTAATTATATTTAGATTATTTTCATTTCTCTGTGGGCAATGCGCGGCGATGAGATACGCTCAGTGGACAATTCTTATGTCTCTTTAATTAGTAGATTGGTGTTTCTGATGGCAGAAGAACCATTGACATAGGTATGGACCTAAATTAAACTTTTTCTCTATATATTTTATCTAAGAAACTTGACAGTGTTATAAAAAAAACATTTTGAACATTTTGTTATATGAAAAAGAAATTAAAAACACAAAAGTGAATCAATAGTTTTAATAATCATCTTCAATTGCAGTGTGGTGTGTGCCCACCATGTCCAGCACCCTGCAATCCAAATGCTCCACCGGTGAGGACAGTCTGTGTTAATTTTAAATAACTTTGCAAATTAAGATTATATAACTTAATTTTGTCTTATAAATATAACATTAGACTCCAGCAGAAAGGGAAGTACAGAAACTTAGTATACAACTGCGTCAGACAGAAGAAAGCTTGAAGACTAAAGTCACTGAGGTAGATATAATATATTATACGTGTACTTTTTGTATAGAAATATATCATTTTTAATATAATTATTGAGTAAATATATGAGATCGCACAGATTATTATTGAAAAGTGTAAACGAATATGTTTACTGGAGTTAAGTTGTATTTACTCTATACTCTTTCTCACATGATTTAAGTTATATTTTTCTTTTTTAGTTATACATATTTCTTACGTATATTTTATATTTTTTTAATATATATTTTATAGTATATTATATTTTTATTTATTTTGCTTTTATTTATATATATATATATCTTAATATGTTAAGTGACATTGAATACCTTTCTTGTTCTTCTAGTAGCTAAGATAGTGCTAATATTTCTGATTCAGAATTACTTTTTGGTAAACTTTCTAAATAGATTTATACGTTCCACTTCCCTTTCGTTATTGCATATCAATGCGCAGAGTATCATCCTTTAGCGCCGGAATAGTTGACTATATTAATATCTGAGACCTGGTTAAAACCATCCCTGTCTTCTGTTTCCTATTTATTAACAGATTATCAGTTATTTCACAATGATTGCACTAAGTGGGGTGGGGTGGTGGCGTTGGTATTATCTCTGCAACAACATTCCATGAACAATATGAACATGTGATCTGCATTAGCGATTTTAACACATGTTTTTTTTGCAAAAAAAATAATTATAGAGCTTATTTGTTTAAAGGGATCTTGACTAGTCATATGGCTGAACATCTTCTTCCTATGTCTTCTGATACTCATTACTTTCCCAACTGTAATCCTAGTCTCATTGATATCATGTCAATCTCTAAAATCCTAATCTCGTCATTTAACACGGCCAAATGGCCGCCTCGTTTTCATTTCGTGACCTAATTTTCCAATCCTTTAATATATGCCCTCCAAAGGTTAGAGGCAGAATCTTTTTTCAGCGCAATTTTAAGCATTTGGATCTGGAGCTCTTAAGGGACCCCATAATGTCATCAACTAATCTCAACACTATGGTAGAAACTTAAACTTTTCAACTGATTAATATTTACAATATCCGTGCTCCTTTTAGACTAGTTCGTTCGTCATACGAACCCCCCCTTGCCCCTGCTCCCCCCTGGTTAACGCCAATTATTAAGAATACTATAGGTAAACGTGACAATCTCAGCCTTGAGTTAATTATTTCTGTGTTGGATATCATTGCACCGATAATCACTCGCGTCGACAACTTCTCACTGTCACGCAATGACTTTCCTTCACAGAGGAAGAGTGCTTTCATCATTTCACTACCTAGAATTCTCAACCCCTCCGATGTAAGTAGTTATCGTCCTATATCAATACAGGGAGTCCTATCTAAGGTCATTGAATCTATAGTCAACAATCAACTTTACTCCTTTTTCTTATCTGACAATCTTCTATGTCCTTTCCAGTCCAGTTTCCGTCCCTTCCACAGCGCATTTGGGGCGCATTATTACGGAGGACATTTGGTGTGCTATGTATGAGTAACACCAAGCTCACTGTTACGGTACTACTTGATTTCAGCAGCGATTTTAACTCTGTTGAAATCGACATACTTCTTGGCACTCTCCTTTACTCTGTTTTTATCAATAATATCTCTAGAATTATTTATTTTCCATTCCATCTGTATGCGGATGATTTGCAATTATACCGACACTGTTGCATGAATGCATTGCCTGAATCTATAGAGTATTTAAATAGCGACCTAGCTGCTATTAAAACTTGGGCCGAATCTTTTAGTCTATTAATAAACCCTAAGAAATTACAGGCTATTATTGTTGGCAAAAACAGACTTACACATAAAATCTATTTAGATTTCGTACCATCAATCTCATACTCAGGTGTGTCAATTCCTTATTGTGATATGGTAAGGAATTTAGGTCTCATATTATATAGTATAGTAACATGTATTGGGTACCTTGACTTTGACGTTGACTTGATAAGATCTCTTCTAGACATAATTCAAACTCTATTAACTACTAAACTTTTTTTTAAAAGAATATAATAATCATTGTTTATTATATACACATAGTGTGCGATGCTACGAACAGAGTTACTAAAAAAAAAAGAAGAATTAGAAAAAGAGAGATGCCAACACAGGGAGGTACAAAATAAGCTGAGGGAGCTTGAAATGAAGTTCGAAGGCTTGACGACACATACTAATATGATGCTAGGCACCAAAGAGGAGGCCTTTGAGCAGGAAGTCAACGTGAGGGCGCTGAAACAATGTTACAGGGAAGCAAGAGAGGAAATAGACGAATTGAGGGTCTTAATGAGAGAGCAGAACAACCAGTTACAGGATTACAGAGTTAAAGTAAGATAATGCTAATATATATTTTCTTTAAGACCTCGTGGCGCAGTGGGACTTGAGGATCGTGTCTTCACTGTAAGTGCGATGTGGGTTCGATCCCTGCCCAGGGCAACGTTTCGAGCTCGAGCGGAAAGCGGAGTATCTTGCCTCTACGTTGGCCGGATTCACTTAGCCCTGCCCTGTGAGTTAGTGTTTTGGAGCTCGTATACCGTTAGGACGTTGTTAAGCTGACTGCTGAATTTCGTTAGAATATCGTAATTTATACTTAAGTTTTTGTATTTAATTGTAAAAATAATGATGTATTGTATTTATTATTGATGCTATTATGGAGCAGGAGCAGGAGCGATGGTTGTGGCTTCGATACCCTCTGGAATAAGAAATAATGTTTTAAATATGTTAATTTTCTTGTTCTGGTAAGATAAAACTCAACTCACTAAGTGCCGTCAATTAACTTGAAATTTTTAAAATTCGGATGCAAAGCGGAGAGCAGTATGTCTTGACACTAGTCCCTCTCTGTCCGCTATTATATGGAAATAAATGTGAAACTTATAAAAAATATTCCCATTATGGTATTGTTTTGTCGTTACGTTTTTAATATATATACCCTTTTTTGCTTTTCTGTTTTGTTTTATTATTTATTTTGTTCAATATCAGTATTTACAAGCTCAACAACTTGTCGAGGAACAACGAAGGCAAATGGACATGATGGACATGGATAATACGAGGATAAGCGAACAAGTTAATTTGGAAATACAGCGCGTTAAGGTAATATACGAATATTGCGTCCGAATTATAATTTTTTTTGTATCGGGATGAAATTGAATCTTTCAATGAAAATATATTTTTTAAAGTATGAAAACCACGGGCCTTCTCGTAGATAGGGTTTTTTAAAACAACATTCAACTAATTATTGCAAGCTTCAGATCATAGGTATATAGAGCAATATTTATATTCAAAATATAAATGTTTTAAATGGCTTGCAATGTGAAGTAGAGTATTGTATTAAGAAACACAAATTGAAGCATGACAGAGTGACTATTCTCTAAAGTCTTTTAATAAATTTTATAAAAATAATCATTATAGCTGAAATTCCAAGAAAAATTGCAAGAATTAGCTCCTATTCCGGACCTGTTGAAAGCGACGCAAATGAAATTAAAAGATGCACAACAGTCGCAAGCAATAGCTGAACACAACGCTGAACAACTGGCCAGGGAATTAAATTCAGCTAGAGAAAAGGTCGTGGCATACATTTTACAGTTTTCAAATTATTTACCTGTTCTATGTGCCAGTTAGTCTATGTGGAGGTAAGGAAATCGACATCCGGTTGAGGAACACTTTCTATAAGCATGCTTCTTTAGGCTTTGAGTTGTATTATTTTGTGTTCTAAGTTCTAATATACAAGCAGTAGCTCTCGACTTTAGGTGGTGGCTTATAAAACGTAAAATTCTCATATTTTTCAATCACGTAGGAATTTGGCTGTGCGTTGTCTGTCAGTCAAACAATTATTGAAAAGCTATTTTTATATATATATATATATATATATATATATATTTAATTTGTGAAACGAAACGTAGATGGGTAACAGAATAAAAAGGTTGGTCAAATTCGCATTTAGTGCTAGTTAGAATCAATTGGTCGTGGTGGTTGGGTACGCTACCTAAGCGCGCTGAACGCGACGCCGAGTACCTTATGTGTACTTGCTCTAAATAAATAATTCCTGACGACATAATTGTTTTTAGCAATTGAATGAATGAATGAATTGAATTATTTACGTAAATAGTATGTTATGTTTTTGGGGAAAACGTACATTAGCTGTACCTAAGTTACGAAGAGGTAGTTTCACCAGTATAACACCTGAACGTAGGACGTCCAGAAATAGGATTGAAGTATTCACTCTAACTTGCATGCGGTTGAAGGTGCGAGAGATATAACGGCGAAATCTCTCTATAACCTTCTAAAAGTCTCGGCCTGTCTAGTACTATCATCAGTTCGTATCTAGCACGTATGTCGAGTGCATAATTTCTAGTTAATATTTTAGTAAGTTACTTGAAAAGAGGAGCTTGGATAATGGAGGGAGGGGCCTCCATTAACCTACACTTGAGTCGTACTGCCCCGCTCATCTTTCTGTAACACTGTTGGCACAAAGATTCCAGAAAATGTTAAAGAGTTGGGTCTCACATACATATTTTATGAAGTTCATTGTATATAAATGACATAAGATACGATTAACTTGCGGAATAACTTATTTCAGCGAAGCTAAGAATTGTAATTGTTACGAATAGTATGGATTTGAATGTATAATTGTTTTCTGATTGTATATGTTATAGCTGTAAGTTCAAGTTCTGTAGATATATAGGCAGGATATAAAAAATAACTGTTTTTTTTTTCCTTATTTCGTTAATAGGTACACGTCCTACTTCACAATAGCTCAAAACAGCCTGAAAAGGCTCCCGAACGAGGTGCGGACGAGAAGCAGATGGCGTTGCTCCAACAAAGAATAGCACAACTTACTGAAACCAATATGTCACTGAAGAGCGAAATCGAGCGGCTTAAGTATTACAAATTTATTACATCTTTTTTTTAATGGGATATATTTTTAAAAAGCCATTGTTAGTAGTTTAGTGTCTGATTTATTTTCTCTGTCTCCTCGTTAAATGTAAGAAATGCGAAGATAAAATAAAATTAGTAATTAATATATCAATACAGAATTTATCACTTCTATTACTTTTACACATTGATTGTGGGATCGTATCAAACTTATTACAAGAAAATAATCGTCAATTTAAGTGAGATCCACTACTCAACGACTTAAATGATATATAGCGTCGCGTATCGTTGTCAGAGTGGAACATTGAAAATAGTTTAAATCCTTCGAGTAGGGACCAAACCCACATCCATCCCGGTTACATCCAGTCGCTGTCCCACTGCGCCAATGTGATTTGAATACTTATTGTGAAGAAAACAATAAAGCAATGGTAAACAAGAATAATTATATATTTTTTCTTAACATTTCTAATAATTTGTTTACAGGGCTAACGTCATACGCATGGAGGAGGGCGTGCTGGCGAATGAGAAGCGATTGCATGAGAAGATGCACGAGTGCGCTCAGCTCGGTGGTGAATTAGATCGCGCGCGTGATGAAGCCGCCAGGGCCTTGCAGCGTGCGAATGAACGCACTGAGACTATTAGAAAGTAAGCCTTTTATATTTTTATTTTAAATTTTTATAATTAAATATTTTCAATGTTTTTTTTTTAAATGCTATTGAGTTTACATTTGTTTATTTATGAGGTATAATGAAGAAGATATGAAGTGGTTAGGTACAGTGTATGAGAAAACATTAAATAAATTATTTTTTGAAACAATTTTCGTTTTCGTATTTTTTATATATTCACTTGTTTTGTCTCATAGTTAAATAGATGCATTGTGTCAGTCAGTCAAGTTAAATAATGCTTTATATTGAAAATAATGAATTCTTGGAAGAAAAATACAAATGTGTGAGTGCATGATTTACAAAATTCTATATTACCCTATAATGTAATGTTATTTGCCCACATAGATGTATGCAGACAACGGTAGGTGAGTTGGAGAGGCAATTGGCATCAGCTAGAGCTCAAGTCAAAACCGCTGAAAAAGATCGGATGGAAGTGAGTATTTAGTTGAGAATTATATCTATCTATGCATATAATAATAATATATAGTCTGTACATGTAAGATAAATGAAAAAGAGTATTATTGGAGGCATAAAAATTATTATGCAAAATTAGGCAAAAAGAGTATTATTGGAGGATCTTTATTATACTCTTAATACTATTTATATCTGAAACTTAGTAATATTTTTATCATCTCGCAGTTACAATGTCGCATGGAGTGTCAAATAAAGAGGTTAAATCAGAACTTCGAGCAAGCCCAATTTAGACTGTTGGGTCTTCAAACGCAAGTGCAAACTCTTAGACGTACCGTTTCCAGCACCGGCGACGGAGAAGGCGATGTCGATATGCAAGAATGCGCTTGTAAATCGGTTTTTGATAATCCATAATTTCTGGAATGTTTCATATTTCATACTTTCTTTTTTTTATTATATTTTGCAATATATATATATATATTATTTGTTATAATAGAAAAGATTGAGTATTCATATTTGTTAATTTGATTAAAATAAAGATTCAGTTAACCTAAAGTACATTAAATTGTACGATATTAGTACATACGAGTACAAATTAATTACTATGGTTATACATTAATAAATTTTATCTTCCGAGGTTTATTCTAATTACATAATTGCCAGACGTAGATAGTTTTGTAACAGAGTGGCATCGCCTTTTGTTGAAAAGGGTCATTGTTATCATTCACTTTGCTCCTTCTTATAGTTCTGTTCAGATAATGTAATTCGCTTGTAGGAAATTGTTTTTGTACGTTAAAACAATATGTATAAAATTTTACAGCTTTTTTAAGTATCTATAATTGAATACTGTATGTTATACTTTGGAAGTAATTTAAAAATTATTATGAATTATGTACATTAATTATTATCAAATTGTGTTGATTGTTAATATGATTTTAATTAAAAAAAGTAATAATGCTTATTTGAAATTCTTCTGTAAATAAACTTATTGGTCTGAATTTCTTTAAAACCTCTACGTCTTTAATATTTAATATTGACAAAATGAACTATGGCGAAGTGAATACTCGCTGTCACGAATTCTTCGTTGGTTTGACGTTAAAAATCTTAAGCTCCTGAATTTACTGTACCTTATGTAAAGAAGCCGGAATCCGAGTTCTTCTTAGGTATAAGCATTGATTATAAGCCCCAGTGGAATGCCCACCTTGAAGCACTTGCAGACAAACTCGGCTCTACCGCGTTCGCAATTTCAAAAGTAAGGAAAATACTGCACATTGATACTGTCTGTTTTTGTTTATTTTAGCTATTTTTCTAGCATTTTATCTTGTGGAAATAGGGCAATGCCGCGGACAAATTCAATCAAAAAAGAGCCGTGAGGTCAATTTATAATCTAAGAACTCGAGATTCTTTAAAAGATGTTTGTAAACACATAAGTATATATACAGTAACTTCGCAGTATATATATATATATATCTATACTGCGAATATATGTATTTTTGTTTGTCCGACAACATATCCAGTGTTATGCTAAAATCAGTGACAGACATACGATAGGGACGAGAAATAAAGATAAGCTTTGTAATACCAGAAAATATCGCCTCCAGAAAATAGACAAATCTTTTATGGGTCTGAGTATACGCATATATAATAAGATTCCACAAAGTCTGATGGATTTGCTTCTCCAGAAATTTAAAGCCGCTATAAAAACAATATTAATAAGTAAAGCGTATAGCTCTGTAGAAGAATATTTAAAACAAAAAAATGTGTGGAAGTAATATGATTTGAGTTTGGCGCAGGTAAGCTACCATTGTATTAAATAATAAAATTGTAGCTTTTATATTTGAAAAGAGCAACTGTTGAGTTTCTCGCAGTTTCTCTGTTCATTCGACGATTCAAAAGTACTTGCAAAAGTCTATTTGAATAGAGGTCATTTTTATTTTGAATTTTTCCCAACAACCTAAGTGCTTATTATGAAATGACTCTTCCTGAATTTTATAAACCCTCCTGCCTGAAAATATGCTGATTGCTTCAACTGCCCTTTCTTCATTCATGAATTTAGTTCCATTCTAAAAATAACATCAAGTCATTAAACTTGGCAAATTGTCCTGAACGTCACGCTTTGTCTTGTCACCGGAGCGAAGAAATGAAAATAATTGAAATATAAACATTCCCCCGATTGGGATTGAACCCACGACCGTCGCATATCGTATATCTAAGCTAAGCTACGACAGCCGACGATTATTTTTATACATATTAAAAACATATTTCTATGATCCCGTTATTGGAGAAAGCATTTTTCTATGTATTCCTTTTTTAAGTCGTCATTGATAGGTGTAGCTCATTTGGGACTACTATGAGCAGAAGCTATTATAAATATACTAGCCTCTGCTCGCTAGTATAAATTTTATGCTCCTCTTATCACTTTCCAATTTGGACAGTTGTTATCATAGCGCTTAAAATAAAAGAGCGCCGAAATGAAGTATGTAATGACGTTATATTGAAAGTGTCTGCTCTTGAAAACTTTATATATTTTTATTTATTTATGTACAACAACAACAACAAAGCAAAATATACAGAAATTGAAAAAAAAAACCCTTGATTGTGAGAAAGTTTGAGGGGAAAAGAAGCGATTACCAACAAGTATAGAGTTGGGAAGTGAATCCTTCAACCAAACTGCCGTAACTGTGAAAGTTTTTCATAGAATGAGGTTATATATAGAAAAGCCAAGCTTTCTAAGAATGATATATATTTGAAATTCCTATGGAAACTGAATAATATATTATACAGTATAATTAAAAGGTTGCCTGTAAAAGATCAAATTCAGTGATAAGGCCGCCTTGGAGCGATGTTCTGTGTAAAATTGTCAAAAAATATTTTATTTTAGTGCAATAAATATAGATAAAATCAATAATATTATTATTATTAAATATAAAAATAGCATGGTTGACTACCCGAGAGCAGGTTAGTTCTCCGTTAATTTTATATTATATTTTTTTAATATAGAACCCATACAATTTAATTGTTTTGTTAGGATACGAAATAACTGACATTACATTAAATATGTAATCCAGCAAGTGAAATGAAACTATTAATAAATATAAACATTTCTTTAATTGGAAAATCGAACCTATAACCGTTACGTTCTCAGTCCGATTTTAGAGCTAATATGGAGTAAATTTATCAGCTTGATATCTATATCCAAATTTACCGAGCTCATGTAACATGCAAAGTTGTAGTTTGTTGGACAAAGGAAACTAAACTAGAGGGTGTGCTGCTGTACTTTACAAATTATATTAAGGTTTCTTAAAAAATATCTAATAAGGTAAAAGAGAAAATTTCAAGAGGTCTTTTTCTATTTGAAAAAAAAACACTAATCTTCAGGACTAAATATTTTAAGACCAGCTCAGCTTTGCAAAGCTTCACCGAGCTACTCACTTACATTCATCAGTAGATGGCGTGTTTTAAGAAAACAATTTGTACTGAAAATTCTGAATATGTTGAAAATTTGGTCCATATAAGGTATGCAGTTGTGGCCGAGCGGTTAAGGCGTCCGATTAGAAATCGGATTCCCTTCTGCGGAACGTAGGTTCGAATCCTGCCAACTGCGTTAATAAAGTTTTTTGCTATTTTTTTTGTTTATCCTCTTTGCTCTCTAAGCTGGACTGTTGTATGTAATAATTTACTTACATGGAATGATTTTGTTGAAAGCTCATTGCTAAAAGCTAAAAATATGTTTCATTAATTTCAATACTTGTATGTTCTAGTTTTCTGGTAAATTATTCATTCATTCATTCATTAACATAATATTTTGTATTTTCATTGAAAATATCTATACATTTCGATATTTGACTATTTAAATTTTTTCTGTACAGTGAATGATGACATCATAACGTTGAAGTTGCATTTACTCTATCAAATAGCTAACCTTTTTGAAACTTTATACGGCAATAACATTTTTTGTTATTATAAAGGCTATAGTGACGCAGTGGGACATCGTCTGATAAACGCGATTGTTGCGGACTCGATTCCTACTTGGAGAACTGATTATATTAGAATTACCTTAATTTCTCTGATCTAGTATTAGACAAGGCGTGGCCTAGAGTTCCGCCACATCACTTGAACCATCCTGCTCATCCTGCTATGCGGAACTAAGCAAGGACCTGTTTTATTATATTACTTTAGTTTATTTTTCTAAGTAAGACTTAAAATGCAACTGTTCAGATTTACTTAGCCTGCTGTGCCAGTCAGTGTTTTAGAACTCGTGCACAGTTAGATAGAACGTTGTTCAGCTGACTTTATTTGTTTCGTTTGAATATCTTTACATTATAACTAGGTTTATGTATTGAATTGTAAAAATAACCATGAATTGTATTTATAATTTTTGCTATTGTGGAGGAGTGGGAGAGCGTCTGTATGTTAAGGCGATGGTTGTGGGTTCGATCTCTTCTCGAGGAAGTGATAATCTTTTAAACATGTTCGTTTTCTTGCTCTGGTAACATGAAACTCTGAATTAGGTCCGGTCACTCAATTTGCAATATTTCAAATACAAATACAGATGTCAAGCGGAGAGCAGAATGTCTTGACATTAGTATCTCTCTGCCCGCTGTCGTGTAGGAAAAAATGTTATAGAAATAATTATGATATCTATTATGGTATCGTATCGTGTTGTCATTACTGAGACTCTATTATATTGATTTTGTTTTTTTTAATTATTATTTCCTTTATTCTATATCAGAAACTATTCTAGTTTGTACACACAACAACTTCTTAAGGAACAGCGAAGGCAAATGGACATGAAGGGCATGTCTAATACAAGGATAAGCGAACTAGTTGATTTGAAAAAAAGCTGCGTGTTAAGGTTATATGTATAATGAAATAGGAATATTGCGTCATGCTAAGATGATAAACGGGGATTAAGTTTTACTATGACAATGCCCATAGTCCTAGATTAAACGGTGAATTAGATTTCAACGCGTATATAATATATAAAATGTCGGGGAAAATCTAACATTTTTTAAAGTCTTAAAACCACGAGCCTAATGTAGATGGCGTTTTGTAAAACAACATTCCACTAATTATTGCGTGCAGAACGTATATATAGAGTAATATTTATATTTAGAATATAAATGTTTTAAATGTCTTGTAATATGCGGTAGAGTATAGCATTGTATTGAGAAACACAAATTAAAGCAGGAAAAAGCGACTATTCCCTAAAGTCTTTTTATTTAGTTTAAAAAAAATTGCGAGAATTAGCACCTATTCCGGGCCTGTTGAAAGCGACGCAAATGAAATTAAAAGATGCACAAGAGTCGCAAGTAATAGCTGAGCGTAACGCTGAACAGGATGGCCAGGGAATTAAATTCAGCTAGAGAAAAGGTCTTGGCATACATCTTACAGTTTCTAAGTTATTAACCTATTTTATATGCTAGTAAGTCTATGTGGAGGTCAGGAAATCGATTTCCGGTTGAGGAACACTTTTTATAAGCATGTTTCTGCAGATGTAGAGATGTATTATTTTGTGTTCTAATATACAAGCTGTAGCTCTCATCTTTACGTTGATTATACAACGTAAACTCCCGTTACTTTTCGTTCCTGGAGGAATTTGGCTATGCGTTGTCTGTCAGTCAATTAGTGACGGAAAAGTTATATATATATATGTCCAAACTAGGACTATATGTTTGTTGCACTATTATTGTAAATGGTTAAGTTCAATCCATACTAATATAATAAATGCGAGTCTGTCCGTCTATCTGGCTGTAACGCTGTCACGGCTCAACCACCGGCCCGATTTGGATGGAATTTATAATGCAAATATTTGAACAACCAGTTTCAAAGAAAAATAAAAAAAAAACAACCCCTAAAGGCTTGAAATAGGGGATGAAAGTTTGTATGAGAAATCTAAAACACTTGATCGATAAATTTTCTCCGGAAGATTGTTGATGACGCAATGTCAAACATAGGCTACAATTTTTTTCATAAACCAACCCCTTAGTGGCTGAAATAGGAGATGAAAATTTATATGAAAAATAATCGCTTAACCGATTGTAATGAATTTAGGTAATAGAATATTAATCTATGTCTTTAAAAAAAATTTTATTTGAATGAAACTTTTTTTATTGTATTCTTTTTAAGCCTGTTTCGGCTCAAGGGTAAAATTGATTTCGAAGAGTAGAACACTTGGTGTAATTGAACAATAATGAACCAGCTAAAATATAAGAAATCAGGTAATGGCAAATTCATAAAAGTTGTTCAGCGTCATGAACATTATTCGTTGACACATAAAAATTAAAGATCTAGATCATGTCATGAATAACCATATAAGCCCAAAAACAGCGTTTCCCGTGGACAAGTATAAATTTTAGATATATTCAACGTGAAAGGCATTTTCCATTGTCATATAACAATTATATATCTACAAAATCTGATGAAGTACCATAAAACTAGAAGATATAAGTCAATGCATTAGTATTAGGAAGCAGAAGCGGTAGCGGAAGCGGTAGCAGAAGTGGTAGCGAAAGTGGTAACGGTAGCGGATCTTCGTGGCATAGTGGCAGTTCTTCTGACAGTGAACGCGATGGTTGTGGGTTCGATTTCCACTCCAGAGTATGATTATATTTGTATTGCTTTCAATTCTACCCCTGGCTTCTTTTAAGTTAGGTTTATAAACAATTAGTAATTTTTTCCTCCGTTTTCTCCGTACTCTCTGCTTTCTTCGTTTTCTATGAACTCTCCGTTTTCTCCGAACTCTCACTTAATTATAAGCTCTCCGTTCTTACCTATCTCTTAATTTTCTCCGGAACCTTCGTTCTCTCTGAACTCTCTACACAAATACTTCACATTGATTCTACCCGTCTAGTTTATTTTAACTATTTTCCCATCATTTTGTTTTATGAAATCCTATTATAAGTCACTGCTGCAGACACATTCAATATTTATTCTTCAAAAACGGGCCGTGAGATCAATTTATAATCTAAGAGCTCGGAGATTCTTTACGAGATGTTTTTAAGGACATAGGTATACTTACAGTTGCTTCGCAGTATATATATTATAATATTTTGTTTGTCCGACGACACATCCAGTGCTATGCTAAAAACAGTAGCTGGCATACGATATAGACGAGAAATAAAGATAAGCTTTGTAATACCAAGTTATCGCCTTCAGAAAATAAATAAGTCTTTTATGGGTCCTAAGTATAGGCATATGTAATAAGATTCCACAACTTCTGTTAGATTTGCTACTCTAGAAATTTAAAGCCGCTATAAAAACAATATTAATAAGTAAAAGTTATTAGTCTGTAGAATAATATTTAAAACATAAAATGAGTGGAAGTTATATGATTAGACTTTAGTCAAACCATATAACCTGACCTGCGCCTTAGCGCGGGTCAGCTTCCACCGTATTAAATAATAAAAAATGCCGTTCTTTTTATATATAATAATATATAAAAAGAACGGCATCTTTTTTCCCCCGCATAGAAAGGTAGTCAGAGAGCACCTAGTGTCAAGATACTCTGTTATCCGTTCGTTTCATATTATATTTTCCGTTTTTCTTGCAACGTAGGTAGAGACAATCAAATATGAAAACACTGTTACATAAGTCTATACAATTTAAACTTTTCTTTAGGAAATGAACTAACTGACTGTACATAAATTTTCTAATTCAGCAGGTAAAGTGAAACTATTAATAAATATAATCTTTTCTTTGATGGGAAAATCAAACTTACAATCGTTACTTGTACAGTCCAATTTCTGAGCCAAGATGGAGTTTATTTATCAGCTTTATATATATGACAAAGCTGTAGCTTGTAGGGTAAAGGAAATTAAACAAGAGGATGCATTTACTTTTTTGCATAATTTTATTTTTATAGATTTTAATTTTATTTTTATTGATTAAATATTCTTATTCTAGGGAAACAATACAAACGTGAAAAACGCAGAAGGATAGAATTTTTTACAATTTACTCAGAAGACTTTGTAAAACCTTGATACTAATTATGTATACGTTATTTTATATTTATACATATGATATATTTTATAACCTTTAAATACGTTTTAAAGAGTAAAGAAATTTTCAAAGATCCTATTGCCTTAATAATTACTATTGGTATATTATATGAATTGTCTTGTGTCTTATGACATATTAGTTTAATTATTTACTGCTTTGGACCTGATTTTTTTAATAACTAAAAAGATAAAAGAGAAAATTTAAGGAGGTTTTGTTTTAATTGTTGAGCTACCGAGATACCAAGCAGCTCACTTATGCATCAATAGATGGCGTGTTTTTATGGATACAATTTGTGCTGAAAATCCTGAATATATTCAAAATTTCATCCATATAAGGTATGCAGTTGTGGCCGAGCGGTTAAGGCGTCCGATTAGAAATCGGATTCCCTTCTGGGGGCGTAGGTTCGAATCACTGCCAACTGCGTTAAATTAGTTTGCGTTTATTTATTTTAATTTCCTTTTTGGCTCTCTAAGCTGGACTGTTGTATGTTATAATTTAATTACATGTAATGTTTTTGTAGAAAAGTTCATTTCTGAAAGCTGAAAGGAAGTTACAATAATTTCCAATATGAACTTATATATTATAGTTCTTTGGTAAATTATTCATATTATTGTACATGACAAAAATGATCAGTATTTTCATTCGTTGTATGTCATTCGTTTTTATATCGCTTAATGACCATAATTCAATGTTATGCTATTTTAACTAAAACCTGATGCATAGTTTTACAAACTACTAGCGACCCGCTCATAGCCTTGCCCCCGGGATATACACAACTATTGTTAGCTCGCTTAAAATACAACTTTTCACAGAATGCTTTAACACATCTTACTTTTTCTAACATTCAGGCTTTGGCCGTTATTTTCACACCCGTCTTTACGAATGGTTTTGTTTAATGATTGTTAAATTACTGTACTGAACAAGAAGAAGCGCGGGTTTCTAAAGCTCCACCACTTTAATCTCGAATTAAGCAGACTTTGCAAAACGGGAAAAAACGTGAAGCTGAGGAAATTGTACCAAAACCAGCACAATCTAGTTTAATTAATATCGATACTAGATATTTTATAACGATTTCCGTCTGTTTATTTAATGTTTAATTAACTGGAATAACATAATATCTTGTATTTTCACTAAAAATATCTATACATTTTGATATTAGACTATTTAAATTTATTCTGTCCAGTGAATGATAATTAATATAATAACGTTGAAGTTGCATTTACTCTATCAAATAGCTAACCTTATTGAAACTTGTATGTATACGGCAATAACATTTTTTGCTATTATAAAGGCTATAGTGGCGCAGTGGGACATCGTCCGACTATAAACGCGATTGTTGCAGACTCGATTCCCACTTATACTGTTATATTAGAATTATTATCATTTGTCTGATCTAGTATTAGACTTCCCCTCAACACGCACTGTTTCGATTCGGGCGGAAAGTCTAGACAGTGGAGTGTGACACTAGGCACTCTATGCTAAAAGAAAGGAAAAAAAAATATACTTGTATCTGTAAATTACTTTCACAACGAACATATTCAACGCGTTCTTATCCTAAGCTTCTTCGCCGCCAGGTTTTTACATAATTTATGTTTATCACTACTATCACGAATGCTAAATTACTTGTAAAGGCCGATGTTTGTTTTTTACGACATGTAGGTAAACAATGTGGGAACTTATATTTTTACTAGCGGGTTATCCGGGCGGTTTTTCTCTGGTAACATGGAACTTAGCATTAGGGCCCGTTACTCAACTTGCAATTTTTAAAATTCGGGTGCAAAGCGGAGAGCAGAATGTCTTGACACTAGTATCTTTCTGTCCGCTGTTATGTGGAAATAAATGTGAATCTTAATTTAAATAAAAAATATATTTCCATTATGGTATTGTTTTGTTATTACGTTTTAATATATATACCCTCTTTGGTTTTTCTGTTTTGTTTCATTATTTCTTTTGTTCAATATCAGTATTTACAAGCACAACAACTTGTCGAGGAACAGTAAATGATAATAGTCAATGATGGACATGGATAATACGAAGATAAGCGAACAAGTTAATTTGGAAATACATCGCGTTAATGTAATATAACGATATACGAATATCGCATCTTGGAAAGATAAACAGGGCATTATGTTTCATTATGATAATGCCCCCTAGTTTAAATGGTGAATTAGATTTCAAGACGTATATTACATAAAATGTGAAAGAATAAACTAATAAAAAAGTCCTTTCAGTAAAAAACAGGAATATACCGCAAGTGTTGGTTCTCTAATTTAAAATATCCTTTTTCAAATACAGTGTACCAGAATATAAATTTTTATTTTTTCCATAGTTCTAACTGAAAGTTCTGAAACCTGGTTTTTTTATACGTGTTCGCATCTGCGTATGACGCGTATCGCCTATAGAGCCAGCTAGCCTAGTCGTTTTGTTAGCCTCCTTCTGTCAATACCGTAACGTTGTTAGGCGGCCATCCCCAACAAAGGGGACTTTCTTAAAGCGTACAGTAGAAGCTCTAATAGAGAAACTTTAATTCATTCATATTTTCATAGAATATGTAAGTTTTCACTCGCAAACGTAGCGTGTAACAGTAGGCATGTCCTAGTTATTAATTTAGCATAAATTTTAAAAATATGTGTCTATATACATGTTGTAGTATATTTAAGTAGACCATACGAGTATACTTTGAGACTGGTACAAAAGGTCATTTACAATTAATTTCTTATATTTTAAGCTTTTATATTGTCCTGTTGCCAACAATTTTCTTGTTATTTTAAAATGTATGTAGAGTTTTGTTTTGAAATTTATTATTTTAACTGTTGAAAGCGATGCACATAAAATTAAAAGATGCACAACAGTCGCAAGCAATAGCTGAGCACAACGCTGAACAATTGGCCAGGGAATTAAATTCAGCTAGAGAAAAGGTCGTGGCATCTCACAGTTTCATCATCTTACAGTTTCTATATTATTAACCTGTTTTATATGCTAGTTAGTCTATGTGAAGGTCGGAAATCAATTTCCGGTTGAGGAACACTTTCTATAAGCAAGCTTCTACAGACCTAGAGATGTATTCTTTTGTTTTCTAAAATACAAGCTGTAGCTCTCAAGTTTACGTGGCTTATAGAAGGTAAATTCCCGTTATTTTTCGTTTCCAGAGGAATTCGGCTGTGCGTTGTCTGTCAGTCAATCAGCACCGTGTATTTTATATGTATATATATATATACATATATATTCCGAATTAGTACTATATGTTTGTTGTTCTATTATTGCAAATGGGTAAGTTTAATCCGTACTAATATTATAAATGGGAAAGTCAGTCCGTCTGTCTGTGATGCTTTCGCGGGTAAACCATCTGCCCGATTTGGATGGAATTTATAATGCAAATATTTGAAAATCAAGAGTCCAATAACGGTTACTTTTTAAAAAAAAATCAACCCCTAAAAGCTTAAAATAGGGGACGAAAGTTTGTATAAGAAATCTAAAACGCTTGACCAATATCAATGAATTTTCTCAGGAAGATTGCTGATGGCGCAAAGTCAAACTAAGGCCACCATTTTTCTCATAAACCAATCCCTTAGTGGCTGAATTAGAAGATGAAAATTAATTTGAAAATTTATATCGAGTAACTAATTTTGTCTGTCGGTTTGTCTGTTTGTACACGCACATGTTCATAGTTACTGGATCGACTATCGAAAAAAGTATCGTTCAGATACTTTTTTTATTCTATTGCTCTTAAGCCTGTTTTGGCTTAAGGGTATAATTGATTTCAAAGAATGGACCTGCTAAACTATAAGAAATCAAGTAATGGCACATTAACAAAATTATCCGTAGACACGTAAAAATTAAAAATCTAGATCATCTGATGAAGCTTATATAAAGCTAAGCTATAAACTATAAGAAATAAATTCATTGTATTAGTATTAGTAGCATTGACATTTGCTAGTTAATACATAGCAAACGGGAGCGGGATGGGAGCAGAGCAGGAGCAGGAGCAGGGGAGCAGAGGAGCAGGAGCGGGAGCAGGGTGGGAGTCGAGGAGTGGGAGCGGGAGCGATAGTGGATAATAAATAAAAGTTATTGAACTTTGTGGCACAGTGTTGATTCGATTCCGCTAGAGGAGCTCTTATATTTGTATTGTTTTTCAAATTTACTCGTAAGCTGGTGAAACAGGGCTTGAAAAGTTTGTAGCGGAAGACATTCATTCTTAAATTCTAGAAATATGAAACCTTATTTATTGGCTTCTTAATGTAAATGAGCAACATGTTTCAGCGTGTGTCAAATTTACTCTCAAACGGTGACATAGGGGTTGGAGGATGAGGAGGAAGTTTGTATGTAAGTCGTTAATTTTTAATGTTAAAGATTTAAAACTTTATTTATTGAAGCTGATTGTTAATTTTTGATTCAGTATTTGTTGATGGTAGTAAATAATGACGTAAAATCCTCTGTTAAAATAGAACGCCACGCTTGCACACTGTCTACATGCGGGTCTTTATGGGAGTAGTAATAATTTTTGGCAGTTTGAGTGCAGAAATATATATATTGATCACCATTGAGATATTTACTTTCTTGATCCTAATTGAAAACAATTAGTTTTATTTTTACCTCTGTTTTCTCCGTTCTCTCCACTTTCTTCGTTTTATCCGGACCCGTTCTCTCTGAACTCTCCATTCTTCTCTAACTGCAGCCTTCGCAGTCTTAATAGTGCGTTTCTGCGAATTCTTCTTTAGTTTGACTTTAATAATCTTATGCTTATGAATTTACTGTGCCTATTGTAAGAAGCCGGAATCTGAATTTACCAATTGAAGGAGAAACTCTCTACATGACAGACGCCACAGTATCATAAGCCCCAGTGGAATGGCCATCTTGAAACACTTGCAGACAAATACAGCTCTGCCGCGTTTGCAAATAAAAAAATAAGGTAAATACTGCACATTTATGGATGTGAGTATACGCATATATAATAAGATTCCACAATCTATGTTAGATTAGCCACTCCAAAAATTTATAGCCGCTATTAATACAATATTAATGAGTAAAGCTTGAATTTTGCTCAACAACCTATGTGCTTATTGTGGAGACATGACTTTTCCTTCAGTTTATAAGCCGTCTTTTAACGCCTTTTCCGTATTTAAAGAGTCTTTCCATTTAGTCTTCTTTGTAGTACTGCTGTATACCAATACACTTATTACTAAGATTGCCAGGAATTTTGATTCCCATATGTTACAACTGATAAGAATGCACAGGTTGTAACGGCCTCGTAGCTCTCAATATATTTTTTTGCTTTTCATAATATCTCCAATAAAAAAGCCATGAATGTGTTTTCCACTCTCCATTTTTCACTTAGTAGTTTTATTATATTACGTGTAATTAAGTAAAAGTCAAAGGCAAAGTCAAATATTAATAAATGGTTTTAAGTGTTAAAAGTTCTTCTGGTTAGGTACATGCACGCAGGCTTAAGTGTAAATTCAGTAAAAAAAAATTATTTTAAATACTAGACTGAAATACAAAGTTCAACCAATAGATAAATATATCTACATTCTATAGAATAGTTTAACATCACACGTACGTGCTTATATATCAAATATATATCAATGTAAGAACAAAATTATATTTTGTTTTACTTCTAGCTGTCCGTTTTCAAGATTTACAGTCTTGCTTATAACAATACAATAACCATTAACGTGGTCCACCATTATACCTACCAGAATGATGATGATGGTTAGTTTTTTGTACATTTATTTATAATTTTTTTTGCTACAGTCTGAGAGTGACGCGTGCCCCTTTTATATACACTGGTATTTTCTTTTATTCTTAACTAGAATAGCCTAGAATACCTGCGGTCACTACCTCGCTTTACTAGACACAGTGACTATAAAAATTGAATGCAATGACACGTCCAACAAACTGGTACACTATTGGTATCTGTACAAGCTACATTTTTATTCAAGTGCCCACACTTAGATGCTATTGGATTTATGTAACATTTGGTATTAAGAATATTGCCGTTTTTGAAATAAGTTTTCCATTTACGTCGTACCATACTGTCGGGTCGACAGCAGTAACTTTTCACATTATTTAACGTATTAAAAGTTCTGCTAATAGCGCACTTCATCCAAGAATATTTAAATTTATTTTGGTTATTTTTTATTTTAAGTCTTGTAAGACGGTGGAATGCGGAGTACGGAGTATCATGACATGGGTTCTCCCAGCATATGATATGCATTTAATGAACAAAGTAGCCAACTTGGATTAAGTTACAGGAATAATTATAAACTTACAGTGTTTTTCTAATAATGAGAATGAATATTATATAATATAATAATATGCATATAAAAAACTGTTGAAATAGGAACTTTGAATGTGGAACTTTTTGCGGCCTTTGCGTAAGAGAATGTAAAAATAAATAGAATTTAAATAAAATAGAAGTTTTTTTTTAATTTTGTAACTTAGTATTGACATTCCAGAACCTGAAAGTACTAATTACAATTATATATATATATATATATATATATATTTAAATTTGCACACGTGGCTGCGTCCGATGATGATACAATATTTACATAGCATGAACATTGGCCTTGATGGCCTTGCCATGTCTAAGAAAATAATTTTAAAGGCATTCCTAGTTGTTCCTTTTTATTTTTAAAAGTAGTTAATTTGTTATTATATTTATAATTTACCTATGAAAAGGTCCAAAAATTGCATTTAGTGGAACAGAATGCCACCGCAGTGCAACTGCGACACCACACTGGTGGCCAATCCTCACAGTAGTCTAACCTATTGAAAGAACAAGTTAAGTCATGAATGCATATAGCGCCTATAAAACCGCCTACGATAAGTGAAATCGTTAGATTAAGAATTTTATTTGAATAAATTCAATAATAATCATATTGCTAGACATTAAGAAATGATAGTGACTTCTGTCTGTCTGTCTGTCTATTTGTTTATCAGTGTATGTTTATGTGTGTAATATGGATAGTCAGAAGCCTACTTGTATCAGTAAAGTTAAACAAGGCCATAGGCTAAATTGTATTAACACATTACTTGGACGAAGCAGCGAGCAGAAGCTGGTATAAAATAAATATTTTACGCTCCTCTTATCACTTTCCAAGTTGGACAGTTGTTATCAAAGCGCTCAAAATAAAAGAGGGCCGAAATGAAGTATGTTATGACGTTATATTGAAAGTGCCTGCTCTTGAAAACTGTATATATTTTTACTTATTTATTTATGTAACAAAATATCCAGAAACTAAAAAAAAGTGTGTACAAAAGATGACTTACCTATGAAAGAGATGTCTTCCAGAAACCCTCGAATGTGAAAAAGTTTGAGGTGAATAGAAGCGATTCGGGTACAGTCCTAATACTAAGTATTTATTTCATAATATAAAATAATAAACCTACACGCAAATATACTTAAAAATAAATAAATGGGATGCATATTTAATTTTATAATATTTATGGTAATAATGAAAAACAGCGTAAATGTGATAGATTTTCGAGGAATAGATAGATATGATATTTCGATAGAATGAGGTGTTTTATAGGGAAGCTTTCTAAGAGTGATATATATTTGAAATTTCTATAGAAACATTATAATATAGAGTATATTTAAAAGGATGCCTATAAGAAACAAACGATTTTGTGCCAAAACTATACAAACGTGAAAAACGCAGAAGAATCGGCGTCAAAATTAGAACTTTTTTAGATTTCCGCAGAAGACCTTGTAAGGCCTTGATACTCATTTTCATATACACATTGCGTTTACGTTAGTTTATTTCTATACACATGATATATATTTTTTTAATTTAAATATTTTTAAAGAGTAAACAAATTGGCAATGATCCTATTGTCTTAATAATAACTATTGTTCTAATCAATTGGTCGCGGTTGTTGGGTACGCAAGGCCTAATACCTAATGTGATTTTGCTCTAAATATATAATT
>JAOYRR010000628.1:0-42407 GCA_038994665.1 Podotricha telesiphe
GTTTTTAATAGTATACTCAGAAAGGTCTGTGTCAAAGGCATTAAATCAGAGGCACTCTCTGTTATAAATTTATACACCTGAGTCCCCGTTTTAGGCCGAACTATTAGGTTCACACGACATAATCGCAACGTACGCTTTGTTATTGGATTCAACTTAATAAATATTAGGTTAGTATGGATTGACCTATTAAATATATCTCTTAGTAAGTATGCATGTGCCCTCAATATAAAGTTGTTTTAAGGGCAAGTGTATTACTATTTAATCACCTAAATATTTTAAATGTAAGCATTCCAAAAGTGTAATCGTAGCAAAAATGAATAAATAATTACGATAATAGAATTATTTAATGTCGTTCATCACATTTTTTTTAGTTTCACGCTATATGCGTGTTGACAGTGCGTAGTTGACAGCTTAGCGCCAAAATATTCTGCTCTCCACTTTTCGCCTATTATTATATAGAAATGAAGTGTTGAGTTGCGGAACTCAACGCCGCGCTTTGTCACAGAGCGGGGAAATTAAACGTGTTTAAATATAATTTCGCCCAATGGTGATTACATTCATAACCATAGCGTGTATAGTTAGACACTGTCGCGCCATAACAATTACGATAAAATAAGACTTTGAAATAGTATTATATACAAAAATTGTATAACAAATTATTTTCATTAATCATATAATAATTAAGGCAATCAGATATGTAATAAACAATTCAATCATGATTAAGTATAAAATGTTTGTTAATAATCTTCGCCGTTTTGGACCAATTAGGCAGTGGCAGGCAGTACTCAATAGTTGTAGGTCCAATTCCCATCCAATTAGTTTCCCTGGTTTGGTTATACAGAGTGTTAACAAAATGGATGGAAGGCTGATATACTAAATGCATATACTAAATGCATTTTACCCAAAGCATTTGTGAATTATAATATAATACGTAAAACGAGGAATATGTGCGCAGCAACAGCATAATTTCATAAAGTTCGAAATCTCATTGAGTGTAGTTCATAATTCTATTCTCTCAATTTTCCAACATGTCCGCTATTAGATTTCCGTCACCGCGCACTATGTTATGTAAAACAAGCGAGACTTATATGAATATAATAGCAAAGATATTTAATGGTAATGTCATAAATTAAAACAAATCCCTACTGTCATATAGAAATACGACGTACACACTAAACGCATTATGCGTTTAGTGGAAAGTTTTAACGGAATATTTACACGAAGTATCACAAAATAATCTTGTCGACATTAAGTGTTGTGTCACTAAACTTGTTAAGTCATGTTACATTCAATTACTACAAATTTATATTTAAAAGGAAAATATATGAAGGAGTTGGGAATACCTTGTTATAGGTACGTGACTAGGCACATACACGTTTAATGTAGAAGCAAAATACCATACCTACTTGTTAAAACAAAGCATGAACGTCTAATTATGTAAGTTACTAGCAATTTCAAAAAATACATTGAGTAAGAAAAACCTGAAATTTGGTAGATCTTTACTTTAACATTAGAAATTTGAATTTCATTTTAAACGCATCTTGTTAATAAGATATAATCTATATAGCTGTGATATAATCTATACATATAATAAAAATGTAACTGATCATGGACGATAGATACAATATTATTAGGGGCATTTATCAACATAATAGAACCCAGAACAATAATTTTTAATTATCTTTTCTGTTTGTCTGTTTATCTGTTTATTTGTGCACGCTAATTTTCGAAACACCATAACGATTTATTACCAGTTTGTATTTTATTTAAATCAGTTCATAAATAAAAAAGTAATTCTATTTAAATTATAAATCTAAGCAAGTTTTATAATTTAAATGGTATTTAATGAGATAATTAACTCGTGTAGTTTACGCAGGCAAAGCCGCGAGCGGGTCGCTAGTTATACTGATTTTCACTTTCATTTTCACTTCCACTTTTCCCACATAGCAATGTAGTCATAAAGAACCTAGTGGCAAGACACCGTTTCCTACTTTTTGATCGAAATCGAGATATATTGGGTGGCGGAATTTAACGCCGCGTTTTAACTTTATGATATATTTATTTATTATAGTATAGATTGTAGCCCTGTCTAAACAGGCGAGGGATACCCAACATCCAGCAGTATAATTTTTTTTTCCCAAAAGTAGAATTTAGCATACAATAAAATTGTAACTTTAACTTTTTAGTTTCGCGCTGGCTTTTCTCAGCAGAATTGCCTTCCGAGCCGGTGGTAGCTTTATGTTCATTCGATGAATCAAAAGTGCTTACAAGAGTCTATTCGAATAAAGGATATTTTGAATTTGAATAATCATATACGCGTGCGCGTCTTGATTTATAAACTTGAATAATTATTAATTAATATAACAGAAATAAAATGATTAAACAAAGTATAGGACCGGACGTTACAAACACTATTCGGTACTCCGTATAACCGTGTGGTGAACAGTTTATATAAAACAAAATGAACTTTTAAATTTTTTTAGAAAAGAACGCAATATACGCATTTGACCCGTTTAAAATTGTTTTATTTAAGATTTGTATCAATCAAATGAACCAAAAAGATCTTAGAAATAAAAAGTTTAATATATATTTCAATTATTTATAGTCCAAGAAATTTAAGACAAAACGTGAAGTGGAGTGTTCTTGCATAATTACCATAGCACGACCGCAGGCGGTGTGTAATATAATATAATACTGCTTTCTAATAATAATGTGGATCAAAGGAAAAAGCCTAATAATTTTAAAGAGTAAATAATATAATTACAATTATTATATTTTTTTAAGTTTAGTTAGTTCTATGCACCCTGCTGTCCGAAAGATAGCCTGAAGCTTTATTTTTGGCTCGTATGTATGTGTAGAGGACAACTATTCTTTCAACAACAAAAATAAACTTCTTTTTGAAATCGATTACTTTATTGTCATTATATCTTATATGTCGTTTATACGTATTTTCTGGAGTTAGTAGCTCTAGAGTACGTATAGTACAGATGGAAAACGTCACAATTTCTCGTCATAAAGACTATCATACCTATATGTACGTATTTTAATAAGTTAAGAACACTTAAAAAAAAAGCAAATTATTCTGACGAAATTTGGCATTCTGTAAGCATTCTTTATATGGAGTAAAAAACTAATATTTTTCATAATAATGTATACATATTACACAATACCATATGTTTGACATATCACTTTTGCATAGTGACATACACATTGCTAACGCAACGCTTATTTTACCCATCAACGGAGCCTTCCATTTTGTGTTAAAACAAAGGAGTTTTATATGTACAAAGTACAGAGACCTCCAGTTTCATTATAATTTATTGTTCAGCAAGACGATTTCGTTCCAGCAAATTGAAGGCCATTGTCACCTTAATTGATAAGAAACAACAAAGCTTCACGAGTAAACAGTCGGGCTAATTAAAGATTAAATGTAATGTTTTTAAATACGAATATTCAAAACATTTTTAGTAAACGTATATTTTCTTTGACATTAGATGTGTATCTAAAATAAAGAGTAAAAAATAATTTATCGAATGAAAGCATCGAAAATTTAAGTAATACACTGTGTTGGAGGCGAGCCAAACGAGTTCGGTAAAATGATGGAGGTCGTAATGTTTCACTCTTAATGGAATTAAAGCTCCATCAGTAGCTTGCTTTGGTTCTAAAGCGGTATAATGTATTATGTTCACGCATCTCATTTCTTTTTACTAATACATAGAAAACCTAACTTTAACGAGACTCCGTTATTCACTTGCCGCTATTGAGACTGAGTGTTGAGTGGCGGAGCACAATTCCAAGCGATTTACCTTACCAGTATAACCTATCGCGTGGTAATCGAACCCACAAGCATCGTCTATACAATGAGATCAGACTGTATTTATATAACAAAAAATACTATACAACACCACAAACACGACACAGTATAGAAATTTCAAATTTCAATGAACACACGCGTTTCAGTTGAACAATAGATTAACGCTATTTTATCGTGCACTGGGTAGCATAACGTCGGTGCAAAGTCCGTGTTTTCATTTCAAGATCAATTCCTCAGTGTAGTCATCCGGTGGGACCGTGCGCGATGCGCTCGCGTCGCGACAATTGATACCGTGGACTTCGCACTACTTTGTTTGGAACATATGTATTGTGTATAATATACTATGCAACTACAATTAGGCGGCCTTCAAATAAATTAATATGAGGTAAAATCAAAATTGAGGAAAGATAAAACATTTTAAAACTTAATAGCATATAATAAATGTGAGATGTGATATAATAGATGGGTATATAGATTTTACATTTACCTTATGTTTTTCTTAAAAATATGCCTTGAATATATTTTTTCTTTTAATTGGAAAATTAAACCTACAGCTATCGCGTTCATTCAGACACATTTAATTGTCAACTAGCATCAATAATAATTTTGTATTATATATAAATTTAGATACCGTCACAAAATCAATAATTTATTGTAATCATATAGCAAAATTACAAAGAATGAAAATTACAGTTAACAAACGTAAAGCTAACTAACAAGTTGATTTGTACTTTGTACTTTAAACGTATTACAGCAAGTGGGTCAAGATCGCGAAGTTGGGATATGACGCGTACTGTTCAGTCTTACACTGAGAATCAAGAAAATAAAATATACTATATTACTTATACATTACATATACTAATGTTTTTAGATGTTATCTTTCGATGAAATGCGTCTACAGATAGTCAATATTTGAAAAGAAGCTTGAAGAATTGATATGATTCTGTATACTCGTATATTGAATTTTACTAAAATTAACCTAAAAATTATTATCAGATATTCTATTTATCTAGATAATGTTAAATGGTATTCTTAAAGTGACAATAAAAACATCAATGATAACTGTAAAACGCTTTGTTACATTGTCATAAACATTGTATTTTTTTTAAAGAAAAATATATATATAATATAAATAAAAACTTAAGGAAATGTTCAATAAATACTAAGGCACTACATAAAATGCTGAAATGTGAATAAGGAGATCAAATACATGGTTCTTTCGTAATTGGATACAAGATAGAAGAAGAGACATTTTTATTTGTATGAATAATCCACATTATAGCATGTTTTATTATGCTCCATACGCGTGATGTATCAACGACTCTCTGTTTTCCGCTTATTGATACTTTTGCTTTCGATAGATATATGTACAGTTGTACAATATTACAATACAATACACAACACAATATATTCTTAAACAAATAGTATAATTTCCGATGAATTTATGTAATTGTGGACTTTATTCTTAGACGTGAGTTGTGACCCACTTCCCGGCAAAGTAGGTGGACAGCGTAATGATAAAGAGAATTACTGATATACGTTATCCCTTTCATCGTAGGTTCTTAACAAGTGTACGTGTAACACAATACTCTACAGAATTAGCCTAATTATAGTTAGTAGTAACTTCAGATCTTGAAAACAATGTAAAAAATTATGAAGAAATTGAATTGTGTAAATATATTTACAGCTTCACACTCTTTCTCGCATGTACAGGGTAATCAGAGAGAACCTGTCAAGTTCTCCACTTTCGAGACCTGACCCCGCACTTTGTCATAGCAGAGTGTAGAAATGCAAGAATTTAATAATCGAATAAACAATCGAACCCACAGCCTGTCGCGTTTACGCAGACGCTGTCCCACTGTGTCACAATGGCATTAATATATTTTAACATGTATTTTTATTTATTAGCAGCAATAAAATTATAATACGATTTTTGATTTTCGCGATTATTACACAATTTGAAATGAAACTATTTTATATATTATTTGTATTTGAAAATATATTTTAGAAACACTACGTTACGAACACTTTACAGTAGTTAGTAAACAGTACACAGTAGTACGGACTAGGTTCATTTCAACAATAAAATTATGTTTTCCCTTTATATATACACAGTTACAAATATCCCTTACTGGATTTCAAACCCACGACCTCGGTCTCAGACTAACAAAAAAAACATACTCTCATATACCTTGCCTTAGTGCAATTAAAATAAACAAGTCTATGAAATTATCACCGTTTACACCCAACAAAGGACAAGGGTTATCAACGCGATAACTAGGCTCCAAGTCGAGCACCACCTATGGCCTAGGTGATAGCCTTTCCAAGGAAACGTTCGTTTATATTATCTTCTGTTAATTAGTGTTTAGTCTAATACTGTAAATCTAAACAGCTATTTATAGCAGTCGTACCGCATTTTGTATATGCCTGAGTGAATGAAGAAAAACAATGTTGATAAGTAAAGCTTATTACTTTGTACAAGAACATTTAAAGGATAAAATTGTGCGGAATTTGAAACTCATTTGAAATTTATGCAAGATGACCCTACCCTGACCCTATAATGGTGTGGGCAAGGGTAATAAAAACTTTTATATTTTGTAACTATAGTCTCTCGCCGACTCTTCTCAGCAACTTAGCCTAGCCTAGTTAGCCAGACGTAATTTCATGGTTCATATGACGATTGAAAAAAGCTGATAAAAGTCAATTTGAATACATTTATTACTAGCTTGCAATATTCGAGAGATACTTGTACATTCAAAATAATAGTGGCTCCGTTGACGCGCAAAATAAGCGTTACCTAAGCTACGTCACTTTATACAAATATGTATGTCATACACATGGCAGTGAGTGTAATATTAATTTTATGCATTTAATGTCTACTTTATACATTATTATGACAAATATCAACTTTCTGCACTCCAGCTTCATATAAATTTTAATAGCAGTTAAAATTTCATATAAGGTACTCCATCCTCATAATTTTCGTGAAAAGGGGTCGAAAATTTTTCTTTTACATACGAATGTATCGATAAACAGCTGTATATTGCCGTGGGACCAGACTTCACTGTTCAAAGGTTACTTCGTACTGTACTCGTGAACTACATAAGATTTATCTCAAACTTACCACTATTCGAATTGAAACGAGTAATCAGTTGAATCTTACTTTTAGCTAATTGTACGACTGATAAAATTATCATTTTTATATTATTTCAAAAATGGAAAGTGTTTTTAAAAGGACTACTTAACAACGGTGTCATTTAGTGTTTTCACAAAATCATATAAATTGAATAATATGCCATCGTGGTGCATGCAGTAGGACAAGGAATTATTATATTTAAATTATATTCATTGCCGAGCATAGCATAGTAGATATATATAACTAAATTAAGTTAGTATCAAAAAAAATTGTGTATAGATAAAAAAAGTTACAATTCTATTTATATCTAAAAATAAAACATTAAAAATAGAAAACCCTTATCGGGCTTGATAGACTATGTAGCGTAGGATATTACTTTCTTCTCGAGGCTTTGTAAAGGTGCTCCAGTTAATTAATGAAGTCTATTCCGAGATCGTCTTTTACTTAACATTTTAATTATCTGCCTTCATAATAAAGTTGATAACATAATCTTGTATGGACATATTACTAAGTCATAGGGAAAATATTAAAATATATGTGACAGTTCAAATGTATTATATTTTGATATAATAGGTAAGTATATAATGACTCTAAAATGAGCGGAAATTGGAGAAAGACGGAGAGGTAATTTGAAGTTAAAAAAATATAATTCAAATACATATGGCCATTGCTAATATATTATGGCATTGTTTACTTAATGATTTTAGTGATTCTGCCCAGTAAGGCGGTCAATCAAAACCACAGTGATTTAGGACAGATATTCTCACGAAAAGCATTGGCATTTGCCAGGTACCTAAATGTCAGTCATAAGATATTTAAATAAATGAGTGATTGCCAAAATATTGAAATGATTTTTGAACTAGATTAGGCTTTTAAATTTCTTAAACTACTAATTAACTTTCGATTCTCATATTTGTCCTTTTGAATACTTTTCATGATTTTAAAAACCAAATTGAATGCGTATACATATTTATAAAATTTATATACTTATATATTTTTATAACGTATAAAAATATATATGTAAATTTTACTACACAGGCTACCCTACTATAGGCTTACTTAGGCTTACAATTTATATTCATGTCATTTAATTAAAAGTTAATAATCATTTTCCTTTTACAAGCATTTGGCGTCTACTTGTTAATAAAAATATCCTATCCAATTAAAGTCTATTAGCATATCGTCGCTAATTAAAATCTTAAGGCGTACGTTCATCAAATTAAAACCTATTCAACAGAAAAGTAACCTTGGTAGTATACGAATAAAAGTGTTTTTATTTAGAAATGTATTATGGGAGTTCATACTACGTATCTACGTATATGTCTGTATTTAATGTGTGAATGAGTGTGACCAGTTACATTAATATACTTTAAAGACAACAATAGCATAATATTTTTTTTATCTACACTTTTTTCAAATCGGATAATGTAAATAACAATTAGTTTACAATGAATTACGACATCGGTCATACGCAAGAACATTAATTATTCACATTTATCTAACATCTTTAATTAACGTATAATAATCTGAAGGCAGCGGTATTCGAACCCGTGCTTTCGAACTTATTTTTGTTGTTAGCAAATTGTAATAAGCGTACAAGAATTTGGACGTAGCCGGACGTAGAACGCATTGCTTAGCGATCAGAGCGGGTTCGAATCCCGCTGCGTTTATATATTTATACGTTTTCTAAAAATATTTTTCAATTTTTTTGTGTGTTAATTACTTTAAAAATGTCAAAAATAAATATATCTACTAACAGATGATAAAAAGCGGTTTTTTTAGCTTCAAATTTTTTCCGCACATCAGAATGGGCAGCGAGTATCTAATGCCAATACACTTCGTTTTACCTATTAACAAATAACAACATTATTTGCCATTATCATATTATATACAGTATTACTGTTAGCATTACAATAGCTGTATGAGTTTAGGTCAGTTTTACGGTTACATAACGTGATTCAGCAATGGCCTATCCAACCGTTGCAGTTGAATAAAAGTTAAGAAACTTATTACTAATAATCATTGAAGCGTAACTTTAACTATATATTTTGTACTGTATTATAAAAAAATATAAAGGAATACTATTATAATTGGAAAAGATAATAATGCTCTCTTATTACTGGAATGACAGAGGGAGAGAGATGTGAATAAAATACTTTACTCTTTTTTACGACAATTAAGCATAGTTTACGTTACAGACAGACATACGAAATCAAACTACTAGGCGGAAAATGGCACACAGGTTCTATGGGGTCCGTAGGGAAACATCGAAGAAGAGGATTTTCCGAAAATGTACGGGATTTGGAAAATCCGGGATTTAAAACTTTACACTTGAAACTATGGATATTAAAAAAGAAAATAAACAAGCGTCATATAAAGTCCAGCCAAACAAAGTTACAAGCAACAGCTAGTTTATAAGAATTATTCCAAAAAAAATAACCTACACACCATAAGTTACAAACGAGTTTCTACAATTACAGGAATCTATACAAAATATTAACGTTACTTATATGAATAGTTTCCCAAATATTTACAAAACGTACAACCGTCTAAATAAACGAGTCATAAGTCATAACATTTGCGGAAGCTATTGACCCCGTAGAGCCCGAAAGCGAGCGTACAGCTGTGAATCATTGTGATGTTACAATCTAGACTTGTGTGTAGGCGCTTTAGTAGACAGAGAGTAGTAGAATGTAATAAGAAATCACTTTTTGATAAACTTTCCGCCTAAATGGTGAAGGGGGCAAATATTCGTTTAAATTATCTTCTCATCCTAGTCATCCTAGCAAGGACATAAGGTTCATAGCATTATCTATGAAAATATCTAGACGTGATTAGGTTACTTAGCATAGAAACAGCTCACAACAATTTCACTTCAGTCCTTTAGTCATGGTGTTTCGAGTGACATGAGAATTAAATAATATATGCCATGCATGTCAACTACAATCTTTTCCAAATAGATACACTTAGGCTGATAAAATGGTATTTTAAAAGGTGGTACGAATAAATTATATGAAAATTCTATACACAAATTATAATTAACCTACTCGAAAGACAAATGACTATAGTACAGTAATACGAGCGTCAAAAAACTTTTTTTCATCTGCTATGCATATTTGAACGAATTTAATGAGACAAATCTAAGTTATAAAATAACAATGAAGTTCTAAATTATTAAATTTGTGGATGAATAAAGGTTAATTATCTGTGTCTCACACGTCTATATACAAATTTAATGAAAAAAGAGGGTAGATTAAAAGAAAAACACGGATTTTTTCCAATAATACAAGAAAGAAGTTTAAATTCAATTATGTCTTTAGTGTAAAATGAAAATAATTCACTGCGTAAACATAAATCAAATTACGGAAGAGTGACCACAGTTCACCACGTAACAGGCCGGCTAAACTTTGAAACTCACGTGTACACTTACCCACAACACAGACGTATATCGAACTAACACTTATCGTATATCACAGACACGAAGTTGGTATAGACTTAGGTCTATTACTATAATAATTTAATAATATAATAAAAATATAAAAATTAAACAGTCGCAATACGTGCGTCTCTTACAACGCACGATGGGAAACTGAATTTTAAAATTCGAACGTTTCGAGTTCCCGCCATTCGCGATTCGAGGCCGTGATCTGCTCAGGGTTGTCGCGCTGTGGCTAAAATTGTGAATGGATGAAAATAGGTTCTAAAATTAAGTAAAAAACGGCAGTTTGACTTATATTGTCAATGTATTTATTTTTCTTTTATGTAAATGTGAATTTACGCCAATAACGTTTAAAAATATTTAATATAAATAATTGAAACCTGTACTAAAAAGCTCCATTTTGACTATAATGGGAGAAAAGAAAGACTAGCAATGTCTAAATAAGCATATTTTAGAAATTGTTACCTTTATATTTTATATAAGAAAATTATGTTAATAAATTAAATTACACTAGGCGAGAACAAATGAAATATCCAAATTAATAAAAACATATCAAATAGAAATGAGAAAAGTGTATTATGATAATGTGTTAACCGACCCGAATGAAAGTTAGTCACTTTCAACATTTTATTCAAAATGTTAAAACCTCAGTAAATAAATAAAAAAAAATTACATTTTGTACCGCATAACAGATTCTTAATTTTTCAACCTAAAATCGACATATTGCGTGTTGAGTGGTGGAAGAGCAGAGAAATTAAAATAGTTTAAATTTAATCATTATCTACATGGATATCGAACTCACAACCAATTGTGTTTACAGCTTGGCACTATCCTACTGTGCCCTGATAGCCTAATGGCTAATATTAAGCTACATTGTAGTTTCATATATTTATATCTCCATCACTCGTAGAAGTTGTCAGCCAATTAACATTCACCAAGTGGCCGGTTTATTAACTAGAAGATAAAATTAAATAACCTGAGTGCAGCGCACACGACAAATTTTGTCAATTATACTATATAAAACTGTCTGTCTGTACACGAGATCTGCTTGTAAGTTCGGCCTTCCCTCGGGAAATCAACATCAAAATGTATGTAAAGTACATAGTGATATAACATCTATCCCTGCCTATCTGGTAAATATAAAAATGTGCTTAAAGAAAAGACAACGTATGTTTACGACAACGTTTATGTTTTACGGCATTTTGCATATTTTTATGGTCGATTATCATATATCAAATTTATTGTTCTTCTAAATTACTTTCTAGACGTAAAGCGCGGCAGATGTTTTGAACCTAATAAACACGTGTTTTCCTAAGAACGACTTACTACCTTATTTACCGTTGTGTTACAGTTTCGCAATATCAGTGTCGCAGAATGCACATAATACATTCCTAATAGTGAAGGTTGCAATAATTCTTTACCGTTACCACCAATTCACCTAGCTGTGAAACTACTGCCTGTTTATGGATGAAAGGGAGGCGTCACCTTACAATCAGACCTTCATTTTAGAAATAAATTTAATGGAAAAATGTTCACTCATGTCTTTAACCAATATTTAAAAGTAGTATTAGCATTCTTAAAAATTAATAAAGAACACTTGATATTTAATATAAATTGATTAAATTAAATGCAGCATTTAAATACTCGCAAAATTTTATTTAAGAGATCGTCTGGGCAATGTCCAACATCTCAACACACAGGTTCAAATCCTGTAGCTTTCATTTCTTATACAGAACTCATAGTATTAATAAATAATTAAGCAAAAAACCAAACATATGCAACCCTATTTACCAGAAAAACGCGCAGAAATAGACCCGGCTCAGTGCACTGCTTTTACCGACACCGACAACACCATCTCAATATATATATTTTTTTAATTCTTCAAACTATTATGACCATTAATTTAATAGCACTGTAGTTGTAGGTTCCCGATTTCCAGTGGGACGAAAAATAATTATCACATAAATGTAAATGTAGAAAGAAGTTTTATTTAATGAATTGTGAATGTTTTTCAAAACTGTGGAGTGTCATTAGGTTCTCTTTCCCGAGCCTGTTAGTGGTAAAGCGTGAAGCTGTGTTTTTTAATAAATAGCAAATATATGGTTATATTCATTTTACTGCCCTTTTTCGTCGCTGGGAAATGCAGTTTAAACAGACCATCTGAACTAAATAAATTTCGCTACAGACGGATGTTACCTTGGGGTTTACCGGTGATCCCGATACTAACCACTAAAACCCTCTCCACCCCTATGAGACGTCGCAGGAACGCTCGCGCATGCTACGACGCCCCGGTGGACGGCCCGCCTATTGCGGGTCACCATCGCCTTCAGGGTACTCCGAGGCTTCTTCTAGAGCACCCGCATCCTTGATGACTTGCAGGTGGATCACCATGACTCTCCCGCTGTAGTCCCTTTAGTGTAGGGGTGAAAGCATCTGCCCACACGGGCGCACCGTATAGCGCCATAGATTTCAATACGCAGATATAAAGCCGTTACGATTTTTGGCGAATAAGATAGACGGTTTCATGAAGTAACCCCTCGTTTAGTTGATCAAATCGTTAAGCGATATGTTATCATTGGTCTGGTGAACGCACATCATGATCTAGCCAATCGATAATAAAGCATTTCATGAAAAACTACCGTTTCATGAGGTCGGCGATGATTTCATGAAATCGTGAACTCTACGGTATGGCCACGACATATTTAAAGAATGTGTGTAAAGTGAATAAATAGGATCTACTAATATTAGTATTAGCAAAGCCTCGGGGAACAGCTATTTTATGTATATAATAAAATAGCCGTTCCCCGAGGCTTTGCTCGCATAGATCTCGAGTAATGTACCTACGTAATTTAGAATATTAGACACGTCAGTTTACGTAATTACTCTTTGTATATTACATTTGTGGTTGGACTTTCATGAGCTAGAACCACCAGACTGCCCGCAGAGCTCAATCTCCAACAGGCTGTATAGTACTGCACAGGACCCTCAGAAACTTCTATAAACTCAAGAATACTTATATATACACGATATTATGAAAAGCTTAAATTTATTTTACTTTAAATATGTTCGAGCAATAATCGATGTGCGAACGTTCAAGATATGATTTGCATGTATTTAAATGCAAAATTTACACAAACTCATTATGATGTTTCTAGCTTCAGAAATGACGTACTCTTTATGAACTACTAGTTCACCCCCCTCAGGGACAGGTTTTGCCTTCACGTTCAAAGAGTAACTTACTAAATTATAAATTTAAATATTTATTAATTTGCTTATCTTGCCAGTCACAGTTAAAATTGATTTTATATCTTATCACGTTTGACTTTCACGCTTATTTTTATTGTTTGTTATCAGGATTGCTTGTTGTACTATAATAAGAGATATGGAGTTGTTGTATCGAATAAAGCTATTTTAAAAATATAAAACATAAGTGAACGACTGATAACGCTGTTTTTTGCTTGGACTGGTTTAGTTTAATTTAAGTAGTGCTTACGACTTCAGCATAGAACGTTTATCAGCGGAAAACTATTTTAAAGGATATTAATAAGAATCCTAGTTACTGATTTAACATATCAACGTGACTGAATAAACCCTTGCCATAACGCAATTAGTAGTATATTGCTTGAAGGAAAAAAAAAATTCGTAGTTAAGTTAACTTATCCATATTAATATTACAAAGAGGACACTTAAAAAGATTTTAACTACACCTAAATTATATATAATCACTTCTCCAAATGAACATCGAACCATCGCGTCTACTGTCAGAATCTATATAACAAATATTAAATAAATAAACACAAAACTTTTCTAACATTTATATACGGTAAAATACCATTATATCCATTTTCAATGTTATTACGCTACGGTTACTGAAACATTAAGATTTATTTACATTTACAAAAAAAAAACTTTATTGATGCCATGTAAGATGTAAATTAGATGAAACTATCGATGTCCAGTCCATACTCGTTAATAAAGACTCCTACACACGTGAGACAATAGTGGTGTAGGTATGACAACGTGTGTAGGTATGACATAAGCGACGAAACGTTTTGGGGCTGCCATGATTTGTGATTTTTTAAATTATAGACAATTAAATAGTTTTATGCATAGATAATAAAAAAAAGTTATTAACTTGTACTCTTCTAACATAACACAAAAGCCTATTAAAAAGAACAATATATTTGAGATTTATCTTAACTTTGTATAATAAGTAAATTATTTGACGCCACCCTGGCGAAGTGGAACAGCGTCTGAACGTTATCGCTATTGGTTGTGAGTTCGAATCTCACTCGGAGGAATTATCATATAATAAGTTCTTGGATTTTTACGATTATTACACACACTTGCGAACACTTTACAGTAGTCCGTGGTCACAGGTCTACCTGTGTTCATAGTTTAATTATTTTTATTTCTCCCCTGCTGAACCGAGACAAAGCGCGTCGTTAAGTTCCGCCACCCAACACGCAATGTCTCAAATTCGGACGGGAAGTAGAGAACGGAGTGTTCTTGACACTAGGTTCTTTGAAAAAATTATGATTTGCAAGCAAAATGAATTTACTTGAGTTCATTTAAATTCTTTAATTACAACACTTTCAGCGTGCCAGTAGAGCACAAGTCACTTCTCCAATGTCATTATTTCAAAATATAAAATATTATTACTGCGTATAACTATACTGATTTCTCGAGACATGCAATATATTTAAATTTATTTAAATTCTCATGATTCGAGACTTATCATTTATCATATTATCTTTGCATTAGTTACACTATACATAAATAATAAAATATATAAAACATTCCTATAATATACATAAGTATTCTTTTCTACAGCCGCTACTTTGTATTAAAATAGAATAGCTTAAGAGATAATGAAACAATAATACCCTTGTGTATAGGTCGTGTGATAGGTACTTAAGCTATAACTGGCGCATACTTAACTTACTCCACGTAGAGCTATAACTTTGCGATACTTATAAAAGAAATAAGTAAAACGACAAGTGCCAATTACTCTTAATAACGGTATAGTGACTCAGTTGAGGTGAGTCAAGAGTATATATGCAATGGTTGCAGGTTTGATCCTCACGTAATATGCAATGTCTGTAAGCAACGGGGAGAACGGTCTACATATAGAAAATCTTCATTATATTTTTATTTAATATATAGATTTCTCTTTATTCTAAAATTAGAAAAGGCTATCGTACTATAGTGTTTTTTTTTTGTATGACACATTGCCGGATGTCATTGAACGTTTGAAAAAATATACGCGTCTGTTGATAGCGTGGGGTTGAATTGAGATGCGTTTCCGGTGAATGAACTTCAAGAGATAGAACTGATATGCAAATAAATATGTTGATAAAATGTTTCACTTACAGATGTATTAGTTTTGACTCTGATCCCATTTGATATATAGTTTTGTTGAAAAACAGAAAACGAACCTGAAATTATTTTTTGTCTATATTGTTTTCCGTATAGCAAGGCAGAATTGAAAAAAGTAGCGTCAAGACACTCCGTTCTCCATTCTTGTCCAGAATTTGAGACATTGCGTCTTGAGTGACGGCTCAACGCAGCTCTGTCTTGTCCGCTCATAGCGTAAAAATGAAAATAATTTTAACATATATTCGTCCGAATCGGCATCAAACTCACAACTAATCGCGTTAATAATAAAACGCTGTTTCACTGCATAATGATGTCTTCAATAATTTATTTGTTAATAAAAAATACATAAATTCAGACTTATGGTAACACTACAGGCGGTAGAAACTGAGACACTTCGGAGGCGGTCGCTAACAACATGACAGGATAACTAGGGAGCGAAGTCCACTCAAGAAAATAGACACTCAACACTTATTACGTAAAATACCGTTTAAAAAACTTCTGTTTCATTTATATAATGTGTCAATTAGAGTTGTTTATTTTCTCTTCTATGTATGTATATTAGATTAATATTATTGTTTGGGATAGACGCAGCGATTATGGAGATATCCGCCCGATTGTCGTCTTAAACTAAGGCTAATTAGTACAAAAGCTTTTCAATTTCGCGATTCAGCATTTTATTTATTTATGTAGAATTTCTTTTAAAGGACGATGTTTGAATGAAAACTTTAAGAAAATTATTTTTCAGATCATATTGACCATATACCTATTATTTTTTGTAGACTATGTGTTAACACAACCCTTACAGAGTTTGCAGTCACTGAAAATGGAGTAATATAGATTCTATCGTTAATCTTTTTAAATACTAAAGAACCATATAAAAAATAGCAAAAAAATAAAGAAACTTAATAAAAACCTCCCAAAATGAAACAAGAGAAAACCTGTGAATATCCGGGGAAACCAAGGCGGGTTAGCAGTATAGTAACAAATCCTGAGTGCATAGATTCCGTGGTAACATTACAAGCGGATGGTGGATAACGGAAGGCGATACTCGTGCGGCGGTGCGGATAGGATAATGGCCCAGGGCGAAGTCCACACTCGGACTAGAAAAGACCCTGTCAAATACAGTATACAAATAGAAGTAAAAAAATTGATTGTACACATAATAGTTGTGGGTTCGATTCCCACTGAAGGAGGCGTTGAGATCGAAATAAAATAATCTTATAATATTCTATAGTATTTATATAAGTAGCACTTGAATCAGCTGCCCGCGTCTCATATTCTTCCACGCTCTGACCCATTTAATGGATATATGTGCTAATTCCGCAATGTCATAATTCTTAACCAGTATTACAACTTTTATTACTAGTACATAAAGTTGTCCCAAAATTCACGCAAGAAGTAATTTTAATAGAAAAGAGGTTTATAATGAAAAATTGAAAAATTGATTTATATAGTATACAGTATAGGGTTATGTATGGAATAGCATTTTGGGTAAATGGCCTCCACGCACTCTTACGCACTCTTTTGTTGATATTTTCCATGATTGTTTTGCATAAATGTGGCTGAATTTCGTTGATAAAGCGTTCAACTTAACGTGCAAAAACAAACAGAGAAACAGAAAAGAAAATTAAATTTCATTGTTTTGGGTTCTATTATATTGGTAAAAACCCCTAACAATATGTTTTTTCATATATCTTCCATGTATAGATAGCGATTAGTTACAGTTTTATTGTATGTATTGATAGGGAATGAATATAATATTTACTTGAAAGTGAGGTCTCTCCAGAAGCCAACGTCGCGCAGGGAAACAGTGTCTGTCAAGGCGATTGGTTGTAGGTTCGATTTCCACTCGGAGATTAAATATTCTATCTATTAAAATTATTTATATTTCTCCGGCCTGGTAAAATAAAGCGCGGCGTTGTTTCCGCCTTGTAAAAATCTTACGAAATTTGAAAATGTAACTGCATTTTTTTTGTACTTATCAATTTATTAATTTTTTTTTTTAATTTTATAGTTGTTTTATAAGGGCCTTAAGATATATTCGAGACACTTTTAAAAAACAGTGTAATAGCCCATTGCCCAGCATGTTGCTGATTAATACCGGTAACACCAAAAACACTAGACGGAAGCTTGTTTGGCTTGACACAATGTTGACAACGAGGTCGCAATTCAAAGAAAACCATTTGTTACTCTATACATTATAGTATATTAATTTTTTTACAAAATTATTAACATATTATAAATATTTCTATACTATTTTTTAGCTCCACTTATCGCCTGTATAATGAAGGCAGAGAGGACCTATGAGAGATTCTACCACCGTACATTAATCTATGGTAAACAGAAACATTTAAAATTTTAAGCCCAAGCCAAATTAAATTAAATACACAAGTCACAAATTGCGCTACAATGGAGTACTTCTATAAATTATATTTTCATAACAAATTTTATGTTAATTGTTCAATAAGGTACTATACTATTTTATTTAAGTACACATGCTTTTGTAAACAGCGATTAATCAAGGAAGTATGTCGGCGTAAATGTTTTCGTCATCGTTGAACTTCAGACTGGGATAGACTTTGGATACAAAGGTCAGAGATACGTTATCAAGGGCCGCTTAGGTTGAGTCGATATCACGCTGACCTGTCACTTTTTGTTTATCAGTGATGTTAGATGGGACTTGGGTTAAAGTCAAATTTACTGTAAACAAGAGTGGAAGAAGTGTAATTATTGGAATTACAGACAAAACGGTCTTTAATAATTTTAGCTTCAAGTTCTGAACGATCGTAAGTATATGCGAAGCGATAGTAATTATTTGAGTTTACACAGTTTTAATTGTCGAAATTACATACAGTAAGCCGCTAGACGTTATTGGCCAAAGGATCATGAACAATATATTTTTAGAAAACGTATAAAAATATGAACGGATTCGAATCCGCCTCCTAAAAACCTCTGACCGCTAAGCCATGCATTCTACATCCAGCTGCGTCGAAATTTTTATACGCTTATTACAACTATTTTTTGTTGTTAGCATCTCTGTAGAGATTTTTACAAATTTCTGCTACCCAAAGATTATTCTACGAACAAACGTTTGGCAAGAGAGAATGCTATTTATTAAATATTTTTTACATTTTTTTAAGTGTCACACTCTTAGGAAATTGAAAAACATACGTATAAATATTTACACGCAGAGGGAATCAAAATATGTTATTTTATATCCAAAGTGTGTGGTAACACTTGTAACAAAATGTAAAAAAATGTTAAGGATCATCAATATTTAAACTTTATTTTCTCGGCATGTGGATTGGCGGAACTCAACGTTTGTCTGACCCAAGTGACTAGAGAATAGAGATTAACTGCTAGGTTTTATATGGCATAGTAATGGGAGATCCTTGAAATGTGCGTATTAATATAAATACAAAAACAGCTCGAGTGTAACGCACCCGCGTTTAAATAACGCCCTTGATGATATGACGCAGATCTTTTGTAAACAAATCACCAATTACTCATGAATATAATATCATACATTCAGATTTAATTTTTAGGGTAGTAAGCGATGGTTATAGCATTTTTATTCATATTTATTTTGCAGGCACTTTGAGAGGACAACCAATGAGAGCGTAAAAAATCTATACAAGAGTAAGTGGTTTATGAAATGACGGGAGATATAGGTTGACCTTCGAGAACACAATGTCGATGATACTGGAGGAAAGTGACGTAAAAAGCCTGACGCCCCCGGAGAGCATACATGAAAAGAGGATACTGGACGAGTTTACAACAACAATATACTGTAGCCTGAAGCTTGGAAAAAACCTAAATTTCTTAATATTAATATACCAATAACCGTTCTATTTACATTTTATTAACGCAATTCGCGATAAAATCTGTTAAAAGTAATTTTAATTATTTATTTGGCTGCGAATTTATTTTTATTATACAGATGTTTCAAATCAACTTTAGTTTAACATAGCGTGGTGTTGGGTTCCACCGCCTTCTGAATGTTTCATAATATTTGATTGAGTTAGGATTATGGAAAAATATTTTAAGCTGTTTGAACCTGCGTCTATTGGAATCCGTCCAAAGGCAATCCGTTAAAGCTGTTATGCAGATACAATTTCAGAATTTTTCTGATTATTTTAAAGTATTGTGTGTTATATCAGCTCCAAAGGTCATACTGTCTTAACTGAGACAACAATAAAAATGTAATACAAACACAAATAATGTTCATGTACCAATAATGTAGATCATATGTTTACTATAATAATGGGTTGAAACTGTTTAGTTAGATTAGTTAAAATGAAACAAATGCTTGTACTTATTGTGTTAATAATTTTAAGCAATATTTTCATTGGTCACTTGGTAGGTGGACGAAAATATTCTACTGCTAGTCACCATTTCTCACTTTCTGCTCAAATTCGAGGCTCACGGCGTTGGTTTCCAACGTCGCGTTTTGATTCACTCTACCAGGATATACAAATAAACTCCCCTATGTGAGGACCGAATCTACGACCATTGGTTTACATTTAGCCACTGACCACAGAAAATATATCAAATATTTTATTGTAAGAACAAAGGAGAAGTTGTATTTTAAGATGAATCACTGTGCTAAAGAACGTGAGATAAAGTTCCACATACCTGACTTTAATGTGTTAGAGATAAGCAATTACAGACTTTGGAACAAAGGTTTTATTACATGATATATGAAAATAAATTAAATATTTCCCAAAGTGAAATTTGAACCAACAACACATTTACATGCTATGATATCTATCTTGGGCTGCTATTTTATTCAAATAAAATTGTTTCTCTAATAACTTTATCCTGAAAATATTAATGTAAAATACAAGTATGAATCAAAATATACTACTATTGAAAATAATGACAATGGAAATTAATTTACTATGAAAAATTTAATTGTTTATAATTAATACCACAGTAATTAATATAACAACATTCTTTTTAAATGCTTGTAATTGTTAATAAATGGTAATTCTTTAAGTAACAAAGCCTAGCCAAAAACTTTCTACCTCATAATTCCTGATAAACAGTGCATGACATTGAAATCATATGGGCATTTCCCAGACAAATCAATAACATCTGCTAAGTTCATCCATCCAACCATCATTAGAGAAATAAAAATTGAGTTTTGCATTCTTATTAATTCCTTAATTTTGTTTATTAAGGGGTTATTAAAAATACTTTTAATTTTAGTTTAAAAATCAGTTATTCTTGTTTTTAAAAATTGTTTAGGAAACAGTAAATATTAAAATAGTTAATGAGACATGTGGCCTGAGATGCAAATGATAGCGTAGCAGAATAATTAGATATATTGTTTCTGTTGTAGAAGATAGAAGAGTACTGTAAATGAATTTATGATAATTTAATACACATTTATTGCTATATAGGTCTTGTTTAATTTATATTTTTTAATCAAAATACGTTAAGTGTATAAATGAATAAAATAAACAGACTAGTATAAGAAAATCTCACTAAGACGAAGGTATGACTTTAAGAGATTGCGCGCCGCATATCGTAAATTATATTAAAAATACTTCTGCATTAACACATTTCTATAATGTGACGCAGAAAAATATATTCAAGATTTGTATAACTACGTTAATCTACATTACTTCAAGTATGAAGAAAAATATAACATAAATTTGAAAAAATTATAGGTTATAAGAGATACATTTACTTTTATGCCTACCTGCATTATTTATAGACAAAATACTACCTATAAATGATTAAAGACACTTACCTCAGATTTATCTTCGTTTACGTTTTCGCCGAGAAAATAAACAATTGTAAAATTAACACAGAATTTTAGATTTACTTAATAAACACTAGCAAAATGTACAAATCCGCAAATCGGACCAATCCGTACTTAGTGACGTATGATCATATCAATAGACGTTAGCTGTCAAATAATCGATTTTGAAAAATTGACTTATCACCTAACACATACGACCTACTGTAAAATGAAACAGTATTAATTAGAACGTCGTAATATATTTTCTTGGCACTACTTAAAATATTCTAAACATAATTTTCAAGCCTTCAATATATTGTTAGACTCAATATAAAATTGGCAATCGAATCGAAAGTCGAATATTTACAACACAATAATATCGATAACATGTTGAATGTGCTGTATTTTCTAGGGGTGGGGATGCGCGCCAATCAGAGCGCGGCAAGCCGTCTGAAAAGGTGGCGTGATCCCTACGTCACTATATACATAACATAACTTGGTATTGATCAATACAAAAAATTAACACGTAAGTTAAATATAAAAGTTCTTTAAACTACAGTAAACTGATAATGTTAGAACGAAATATGCAATATTTTTTGTTCTATTGCTTAATTATAAAATGTTTCTAGTTTTTGTGATACTCGGTACTCCTGATGTTAATAGATGGGAGACATCTAGTGTTGTATTATCAAACTAATATTATAAGCACCAGTAAGGAAACTCAGTAATATATAAAATAACAATATTCTTGACGTCGTTTATGGCGCGTTAAAAAAAAGCGTGGCCCGACTGCACAGACGATGCTTGTTGGTTTGATTCCCACTACAGTGGATGATTATATTCAAATTATTTCCAATCTGTTTAACCAAAAAACACAAAGTGCAACATCCAACCCAACATGCTTTTATTTCGTTTATGCATGTATCTGTGTATCTAACAGAATCTTCGATTTGAGCTCGAACCCATTTTGAACAGTTAATAAAAAAATATTTGAATTATTCAAAAATCAAGAATCAATAGTGGTAATTCGATAAAAAAATTACTAAGTCCGAAATGCAGAATTAATTTAATAATTATGTACAAAGCCCCCAGTGCTTCTTGAACAGTAACATTGATTTTCGTCAATCATTTTATTTGTATACTAAGAATTTTTAAAAAAAATGTTTGATTACTTGTAAAAGCGCGGATTTAATTTTATAAATTTATCAAAGTGGAGAACGGAGTGTCTCACCACTAATTCGCTCACACACATTAAAAATTATGAATACTTAAAGTATTTTAATTTTAATAACTTTCTCGCATATATTTCTAGTATCTAGAAACTCACCACGTTCATCTCGAATTGCAGATATGCGTGTTCAGTGGCGGAACTCAACGCCGTTTTCTTTTTCACAAGAGCAGATGGTAAATTATGTGTATATAATCATCCCCCGGGTGGTAATCGAACCCAAGCCCAATTTCAATTAGTCAGACACTGTCCCACTGCGCTAGTGGCCTGTCTTATAAATCGTTGAACAATTAACATTTCGTAAATGTGTATAACATAGGAAAGAGAAAATTTAAATAATCCGCCAAACGATATTTATATTACAGAAATTCTCCCGCTAATATATTCAGTTCTACCAAATTAATGCGACTTGGTCCAACATGCAATATGATTTTCTTAATTTTGTATGTAATCTTATTTTTTTGTAATATAATGTTTATGATATGAATACAATTTTAAATGCTATTAAGGCGTATGATTTACGCTAGCCAAGAAATTTCCAAACTTTGATAGGGCCATTGTTAAAAAAGGTTGCTTACCTAGTTGATTTTGATTAGAATTGTTAATTTTAGCTTAAAATATAGTCTATTACTAAAAAAAACAAGGGTAAAATGAATCAGATATTAGGTTTTGACATTCTTTTATTACTTCATCACTTAAAAAACGTTTAAATTACAAATAGGAAACTCATGAGGTTTGGAATCCACTGTTTTTTTCTTTTACAGAAAGCTATAATTACATCGTACGGTACCATGACAGACAACCAAATGAAGCAAATTATCCTTTTTATTTCTCTCCCTGACCAGCAGAACTAATGGAAAATAAAAAAAAAACTTCTTATAAAATTTTATACTATACAAAAAATATATACATTACAAATTTATTTCACATGGTTTCCCGATAATCGTATGAAATTTCGACCTTTTGCAATTGAATTGTCTAAAGAAACAGTAAACATAAAACTAATATAACTCTCCCGTTTTGATTCAGGTGTATTTTATTGATGTATTGTTTAAGACATAAGTTTTAGCATAAAGTCGCGAGATTGAAATTTATCTTTACACATTAATAATATAAATATAATTGTTTTTTTTTCTACAATGAAATGCGCGACAATTATATTTAATTTACTTAATAAAACTTGAAAATGAAACCCACCACCAATCACGTTTATTATCATTGAAAATCAGTTCGAACACAAATATTATATAAAGATGTTTAAATGTAAAATATTGTTCTGTCTAAATGAAATGATATTAGTTATTATAATATTATTTTACTTTACTTGACACTTTACCGCGTGTCTAGTGTATAAAAAACTCAAAATATTACCTCAAATATATATATATATATATATATATATAAAAAAAAAGGTTTTACCATTTGTCCCGTTGCTGCCTAGCTTTCGGGGTCCAAAGTGTTTCCTCCGCATAGTAGTATAATGATGTTGTCGGGGATTTATTATAAACGATGGCTGTGCGATCAGAACTTTATATACATGATTATCAATAACTAGAACAATATAGACTATTTATTATATAGATATTATAAAACATAATGAAAAGGCCCTGTCATGGGAACAAAATGACTCACTCACATTGAGAATTAGAAATGCGACACATAAATAAAGGTATACATTATCATTTCACTTGTTAACTAGATATCTAAGTTACAGGAAGAGCTTCTATAAAATAAGATAATTATTTACAACTAAATTAATTTATTTATATTTATTATAATACCTACTAACTAACTTTTTGTTTCAGTCGTGAATTGTTTCATGACTTTATTATAATTGGAATATTGCCCTCATAGCGTAGAATCTAAATATCCTGTTAACATATTTAAGAATCGCTCTATATTAAAATGTAACCACCTCTGGTATATTAAAAAGATAATATAAAAACATATTGTTCAATTTATTAAAACATTTCATTAATTGCGAAATCCTAAAATTGACAAAAATAAGTAATTAAGTAACTTTAAAATTATTACCAGATTGGATTACAGTACAGTACTTTAAAACAAATAATTTTAAATATGTAGTTACAACATAACAATAATTCTTAAATAAATAACTAACGACATTATTTAAAAAAAAGCCTACTATTGTTTTATTATGTTTCATAAATTTTAAAATACTGTACTAAAGAGGGCATTACATATTGTGTAGTGAACTCAATTGTCAAAAAACACCATAATTAGACGTAATACTTATATATGAGAGATGTGAAAATATCTGTAATACAATAGTCGTGGGTTCGATTCTATTTAGGTAATATATACAATATTATCGACCTTTTTCAAAATAAAAAAATGTGTTGAAAACTTAAGAAAAGAGTAAAAAAAAATGTACACATAATATAATTCGTTTAGCAGAGTACCTTTTTTGAATTCAATTACAGTCATAAAATACAAAATATGTTCTTCTATAACCAAATAAAAAAAATGTATCAGTCCGCTCTCCATTTTACACCCGAATCCGAGCCATTGCGTGCCGAGTGGCGGACCTCAACGCCGCGCTTTGTCTTATCACCAGCCAATCATTACTCCCAATGGGGATCGAAATCACAATCATCGCGTACACAGGCGAACGCTGTCCCACTCACTCGCCCTAACAAAAATTGAAACAACTAATATAATGATGATTTTTGACAAGCGCGTTCATATTTTAATACGAGTTGTTAAATTAAAGCAATAATTTAGCTTGTAATATTTCGAGGGCGGCCTTCTTGCGCAGGTAGGGCATGTTGGCCTGCGAGAAGGTGTAGGGCGCGTCGCGGCACGCGTACTCCGCGAACGTGCACGCGAACATGCCGCAGTCGCTGCCGTTCATCTGCTGCGGGATGTCCTGCGGAGGCCACTAAAGGTTACTGGACGCTGTCTGTACACATTCATTTTTTATTTTCTTTTCTTTTCTGTTTGTCTCTGCACGCTAATCTCGGAAACGGCTTAACCGATTTAAATGCAGTTTTGACTAATGTATTTTGGTAAGCTCCTGTTAACATTTAGTGTTTATTTTTTTTGAACCAATTCATAAACGAAAGAGTTATAACAAAGTGCATTTATGCAAACAAAAGTAAAAGTACTTAATATTTAGAAATTGACCATTGTGTACAGCAAGCGCATTTAAATGTTACCCGAACGTATCTAGGCTTACAGTGACTGAGGCACGAGACGCCATACGCCCTGAAGTCACTAGCGGTGTCTGTTTGTCTGTTGTAGCTAACTTCCCCCCATTCAACTTCGAACGCGTTTGCAGATCTTTGGTTTTCGTGATTTTTATACATTTTGATATTTTATGGTTTTTAGCTAATTAAATGTATTTTCGAATACTAAAAATATACGCTATTAGTTCGGTTAAGACAGATGGATTTCAAAAAGTATAAAAATCGCCAATCGCTTATGACACAGTACTACATATCACGCAATGGTGACAATTCTACATTATGTTTACGTAAATAAAAAGAAACTATAAATCTACGAACTAACGGTCAATTTAAGAATCTACATAATAATTACCCGTTATATTGTGATTTGGAATTCTTTACCTTTTGCGCAATTTCCAAACTATTATGATTATAGGAAGTCATCGTGGGGCAGTGGAACAGTGTATGATTAAAAATGAAGAGTGGCTCTGACTCCGTACCTTTAGGCTGTGCGTGGTCCAGCCGCTGTCGTCGAAGGGCTGCCCCTTCTTGTCGCGGTGCTCGTCGCGCAGGTACTGCAGCAGCGCGTCCAGGCAGCGCTGGTTGGCGGCGCCCATGCTGTCCAGGTAGGCCACGCGCCGGCGCCGGAAGTCCACCACGCTGAGGCACCAGTGCACGCCCAGGTGCACCGGCACCACCATCAGCGCGTGCGAGAAGATGTCCACCTGCGCAACACAACCTCACTCTTATACAAACTTTCAATATCACTGCATCCACTACTATATAAACAGTACGATTTTATTATTTTTATAATTTTATTCACACACTTGAAATAGAAAAACATTATGAAAAAAATAAAAAAAATTTAATGTGGCTAGAACCCGTGCCTGTTAGAAACAGTCTAAGAGCACTGACCACTAGGCCATACGTTCTATATTGTGTTGAAATTCTTATACACTTGTCACAACTTATTTTGGTTGTTAACATAAGGATTTCTACATAACTGAATAGGAAGGATGTAGCTCTAGAACAGTAGCCAAGAGGCGCAGGTTCGATTTCTCGCTGCGTTCAAATTTGTATAAATTTACTAAAACTATTTTTAAAACAGTGTATTCTCAACCAGCTAACATTTTTAATTTTTTGCTTTAACCGGGATCCGAACCCAATAGCTCACCTTCCTGGTCCACCGCCGCAGCCCTGCTTGCCCGCTCTGCATTAACTTGGGGTAGAAGAAAGTATTGGTCGCATATACCTGAAATTAACACCAATCTCGTATTACATTAAGACAATTTATCTACTTAAACATATATTGTGGCCATCATAGAGCAGTGCACTGTAATCGTGATTTGTTGTGGGTTCGATTCCCACTCAGAGGAATCATAGTAATTTAATTATTTTCATTTCTCTTATTTAGTGAACAAGACAATGTCTCGATTTCAGGCAGAAAGTGTCGAATGGAGTGTCTTGACACTAAGGTTCTCTCTAATCAATCGGGTAATCAGAGAGAATCTTAGCCATGCGGTAATAAAATAAAATATTAATAATACCATTTTATCATTACATAACAAATTCAATTTCAAATCAGACAACAAGTGGGCCAGATCAAGTTAATAAAAGTGTGTCAAACATAATAGGGTAGGGACGGGAACATGTAACAGTAAAAAGTTATTTAGGGATTAATAATCCTTAAATCTGTGAAGGAATGTAAGTTCTACATAAAATCATATTTTTTGTTTTTTTTTATTGCACTAAGATATTAATAATATCTTGTTCAGTATAAGCCAGTAGTATAAACCTCGCCAGATTTGGAATGTGTACATGACTTGTGTAGGTGTTTACTAAAATTGGAAGGCTTTTATTAGTAAGGGAATCCTACAATTATATATAAAGCTTGGAGATTATTACTCATTTTATGTGGAATTACTATTAGAAAACCTTAATCTGAATCTATACTAATATTACAAATGCAAAAGTAACTGGCTGTCTGTGACCTCATCACGGCCTAAACGCTGAACCGATTGTGTTGAAAAGCCGCGAGTGGGTCGCTATTTATAATATGTATGTGTAAACATATGTTTTTTTTAAAACACACAACAAGATCGCGTCGCTATCAGTAGTTAGTTAGTCAGCCTATGTATGTACCTTCGGCAGATCCTTTTTCTCCTCACTCCTCTGCATGAGAAGGTTCATGTAGAAGTTGATGACTTCATCATTCAGCCAGTTCAGTCCCGCCAGCGTTTGAAGGTCGCGCCTGAAAAATTGTTATATATAACTATACTACAAAATAATCAATCACATTGCATGAAAACATGAATTCATTTTTAAATATTTAATGCTTTTCTTTAAGTTTATTTCTATATGCTTTAAAAATATGCACCCGTGTCCGAATCCGATGATAGTATTAACCTAAAAACCTCTAAGCCAAGACAATAAAAGTTACAAAAACATTTTTTTAAGTGTGTCTATTGTAGATTTTAATGATAGTTATTTTAAATGTTGATAGCGTCCATTTTCTAATTTAGCTATATATTCATATAATAGTGATAGTTGAATGACATATATCATATCATCTACCTTACGCCATAGGTTATAAAAATGAGCTCAGTGCATACCTATGTATCCTTAAATTAAATTTCTCCACCATGAGCTGGTTGGGCGATCCGGGCCCCAGGGCCTTGCTGACTAGCTTCTCCTGCTCGGCGCTGAGGGGCGGCAACTCCGCGACGAACGGCACCTCCTCGATCAGGCTCTCCGGTATACTAAATTCATATTTTAATTTATGCTCTAAATGTGCTACTTTTTGTTCATAGATAACTTTGGATATGATGTCCGACTCGCGCTTAGCATCTTTTATTTTCTCCTTGCTCTCTGTATGTTTCTTCTTGTACTTGGAGTTAATCCTGGAGAGCCAGTCTCCGGACACAACCGCGCGGTCGCGCTGCGCGTCTCGCAGCGAATTCACGGGCTCGATCCTCACCGAGGAGGAAGTGCTAGTCTCCGAGGGGACTACCTCCACCTCAGAGTCTGAGGAGTTTATCGACGCGACCGTGATGGGGTCATATTCTTTGGTGGCCTCGTTTTCCTTGTCCACGCCGAGCCCTCTCTCTACTAATTTAATTTCATTGAGAGCGCTCCGCTGCGTCCTCTGAATAAGGCGGAATGCGGCCGACTCCTCCGCCAGATGGATGACGTCGGGTTTCCCTCCAGGGGCGGTGCCAGTGAACCTTTTAATTAACTCCTGGTAATTTCTCTTTTCGTCCAGGTTGAACACCTCCGAGAGAGTGGCTCTAGCACTGCCATTCAGACCTCTGCTCTTAGCCAGGGGGAGATTCCTCTGAGATTGCATCCACCTAGCCACTGGTGTTGCTGGTTTTTTATACACTTTTGTTATACCTGCCGGTGCTTTAAATTTACTATACATTCTAGGTGAGCAATTAGAACTTCTTTCATTTGGCTTCCTACATATTTTGTAATATTTTACTTCATCACTTTTATTTTCTGTTGATCTATGAGACTTACTAATAAAGAATTTGTATGGTTTGATAGGTGGTGGGGTTGTGACCTTTTTGACAAATATAACATCATCATCATCATTATCCTGTCCATCGAAGTCATTGTCATCCTCCTCCTCCAAATCTATATACACTTTAGATGGTTTCTTAGATTCTGTTTTTGCTTCTACCCATGTTACCTGTAATTAACAGATGGTGTAATTTATTTCTAATTCAACTGTTTACACAGAACACTGCTTGTATTTAAAATGTATAGATAAATATAAATTGTCAACAGTGGTCTACATCAGCTTTACCCATATAAAAATATAAAACTTATAAGTAGGTAAGAATACAAGGCCAATGTTTGTAATTAAACTTTTTAAACAAAATATTTTATCAAAATTACAAGTAATGCTTTACAACAGAATTAATATAGATTAGGGAATGTTTTTACATTTGTTCCTAATTATAAAGATACAAGTACAAATGTTGGCTTTTAAATGGAATTTCATGGCCTACAATATTATTTATCCATAGTAATTTTAAATATATAAACTTAGGACATCATTTTCATATAGTAATATTACATAAATTACTATATTATTAAATACAATACAATACATACATTACAATAAAATACATACATTACAATACAAATTATAGTATTACAATAAAATCACTAGCTGAGTAAACATATAGAAAATAATATGTTAGTAACTTGGGGTACTAGATTATTATTGTTCAATTGAAGTTGAATATACCAAAAATTAAGTAAAAAGTACTGTTGGTTATTATGTATATATACCTCATGCTCATTATCATCCTCATCATCTATTATTGCTTGAATAACAGGTCTTATTGGAGTATGCACTCTAGGTTTCCTTGACGGAGTGGAAGGGCCATTTGATGTAACTTCCAGTAATTTAATTGGAACTGTCCTAACACGGTTACCCAATTTGGTTATTCCTTTATTTGGTGTAGAGGTACTAGGATGGTCAGTTTCTAATTCAATTGGAACATATCTAACATTTTTGATATGTTTATCTTCTTCCCAAATATCTGTAAGTAAGACATGTATAGTAAGTTCTTATCAGCATATGTGTGCTGGACTGTACCCTCAAACAGTGGTAAAGATACTACCTTTAGATTCCATAATATCAGGGAAGGATGATTTCCTTAATTTCTTTAGTCTTTTTAAAGCTGGTGTGTCATCGTCAGAAGAGATTTCATCCTCGTTCCTGTAACAATGATGATTGAGAAAACTATGTCTCGAACAAATACTTCAATGAATTTCAATTCTTACATCCAAAATTTGGAAGCCACATTAAGAGGAATTTTGATCATGTTTCGTGTTTATTTTAAATTCTAAATACAACATTTCACAGACTTTGCCGCCATAACCGAATTATAGTGTTGTAAACAAGAAATGTCAAACGCATACCTGTCTCTTTTGAAGCTTGTCTTGATCGCGGGATCGTCGTCGTTCCACCCAAATGAATTAAGTAGTGTACGCACATAACCCACTAAGGTATTCATCTTAAATATTTATGTTTCCATTACCGATGTTAATGTTTTAAAAATAATAAAATGTAAAATACTACTCTTCGCAACGACACCACACAGCAGCGGTGAAACATACCCACAGACTAAATACGAGTGCAGATTATTAAAAAATATACATTACACAGAGAAAATAAACAAGATATATGTAACGTACAGGAATTGTACAGATGGCAAATATTATTGAATTAAGACTATAATATACGATTAAATAGTTACAGGAATTAATAATTGCAAATTATTGTGTCAATTTTTTTGTTTGGATTACAAATTTATTACATAAAGGATTGAATCAGTTAGTGCCAGAAATTCGAGATCGTGTTGTATAATATTGTATCGTAATTAGGAATTATTATTAAAGTACATAATTCTTTTTCTTCTCTCTTCGTGAAATTAGTTTAAAGTATAATATCAAGAAGCAGTGACTTAGATCTTCTAAGTCATGGCTTAATCTGTTACTGTAATAATTTATTACGTGTTCATATAATTATCTGATCATTGTCATTATAACTCATGAGATATGTTATTTCTATTGTATTATTGACACAGCTTCAGTGCCATTTATTAAGTCAGTATAAACACAACATTTTCATATATATTATAATAGAAGCAATAACAATCACTTGCTAGAAGTTTTTTATATACGACAAAACAAAAATCTCTTGCCCCTTACTTTTTTCAATATAAAAGCTTATTTGGACTTAAATTCTACATTTTTCAAAATTATGCCTGTAAATACTTAAATTCATTAGTCTAAGTTCCTGCTTGAGAACTCATATAACGTCAAAATTAGATCAAATGTAGCCTAAAGAGAACTTAATCTCTTTACCTTTCTGAATATGAGTTTTTTCTTTATATCTTTAGTGTTATAGATATAACTAAAATATAAATAAAACAGTCTAAAGGACTTAGATCTCCTAAAGCGAGGCATCATTTATATATATATATATATATATATACAGTAGAATCCGGTTATAACGACGGCCAAGGGACCGGTGACATTACGTCGTACTAACTGGAAGTCGTATTAAGCGAACAGAAAAAAATAAGTTTTTTATTAATCAGATATTACAGTCAAATGCCCGTTTAGTTAATGAGCAGATAAAAATAAATCATTTTAATCAAAAAAAATATTTATGAATTATTCAAATTATATTTATAGAAACGATAAATCCAATTCGCCGAACAATCAAAGATGGGAATGTTTAGCTCGTTTGCCAAAATGTTTGCCTTTTCTTGAAGCATAGGCCCATTTATCGGTATTCCCTGATTACGTTGCAACTTAAACCATTGCAAAAGTGCTTCTTCCACTTGTCCTTGAGACGACACCCTCACACGTTTAGGTTTTAAAACATTCGCATTGAACAACGGTTCTGTCTAAATTTTTTAATTAAAGTATTTTTTCTTAATTGTAAATATTGTCGAATGATTTACAGCGAATTCCTTAGCAATGGTTACATTTGACTCGCCAGCTTCAAACCGTTGTATTATAATACGTTTTTCTTCAATAGAGAAACATTTTCGTTTAGCGGAAGCCATTTTTTACGCGACAATCATTACCCGCAAATTCGTACTGCTGTAAAATAAACCGTCAATTTCCAATCAGAAGTGTCGCGCGGGGCGATGGCGGAGATAGCTATTCATTTATTTCATTCTTTTCTAGGAATTATTTGTAAACACGGCAACGCTCGTCGTTGTAACTGGACAATTATGTGTGAAATTCGGTCGTTAAAAGCGGATGGTCGTTGTAAGCGGAGTCGTAATAAACGAATGTCTTTTCCTTCAAGGTTATACTAAAACCAAACAAATACCTAAACTTTCGTCGCTAAAAACGGTTGGTTGCTATATCCGAAGTCGCACTAAACGGACTACACTATATATATATATATTATTATGCATGGTACTTAACAGTAGTAGTAAAATTAAGATTAAAAATGTGTCATTGATGAATAAATATTTATGAAAGACATAAAACTATCACAATTGTAGTGCTTGCACTTCTAGTTGAAAATATAATTAAAAAATAATAATGATTACCTGCTTAGAAATGTTAAAGCAGTTTTTTAAAATTAAGAGTGATTGCTTAATACATTTTTTTCAAAATTAATAGCATAAAAAATTTGTATTGATAATATCCAGTTAACTGGTTCATTGCCAGGTCAAAATCAGATAATATTTAATATATATATATACACATATATATATACAGAAGTATACAATGGATCTACATCAATTGTGAACTGTCAGTCTCAAGAGCTCATCGTGAAACTCGCGGTAATTTCGCTTTTAAATTTGCTTAATGCAAAGTGTGTTTTGTGTAAGGCTTATTCTGTTTAATTTAGAAATATATTCATTAATATTTTGTTGGAATCCGTGTTTTTATAAGTATTTTCTACTTACAGAATTTTTAATTTTTTAAATTATATTTACAAAAAATATTTTGAAAAGGAGCAAATTAAGAGTTTAAGATATATAGATATATAAGAGTATAAGATAAGATAACAATTTCTGTAACGAAATTTGTTACAAATTATCAATTATAACCTCTATAATATAAGATTTTTTTCTGTTTTATAATTACGTTTATATATTTCAAACTGACTAATTGACGTTAATCGACTGGGACTTGAGATTTTTTGTACAAAAATGTTACAACCGGTGATGCATAGTTTGAAAGGAAAAAATATTATTTTGGCGAGTGGTTCTCCCAGGAGAAAAGAATTAATTGAAAACATTGTAAGTACTATACTACATAAGTAAGTACTATACTACATTTATTAAAATACCACCTTCGTATATCCCATTAGAAATAACAAGAAAGAAAAACATATGTTTGCAAGAGCCATAATAAATGATTATTTCCATCACTATATCTTTTTAAGTTATTTTAAGTGCATTATGTGCATTAACAAAAAATGTTACAGGGATTAAAAGTGGAATTATGTCCATCACTATTTGAAGAAAACCTTGACCCGAAATCCTTCAATGGATTCTCTGAATTTGTACAAGAAACAGCTTTACAGAAAGTTCTGGAAGTCGAAAATAGACTAAAAACTAACAGCACAGGATCAAAGCCCGACATAATAATTGGGGCAGACACTATGGTAACTTTGGATGGTTCAATGTTTGGCAAACCTAAGTCTGAAGAAGAGGCCTTTGATATGCTTAAAAGGTGACTGCAACAGTGACAGGCTGAAAAGCTTATTCATTTTGTATATTCTATTTTATTTACCATAACTCGTGCTTATGTTGATGCAGATTGTCATTTTTTTTGTAATAAATTGTTACAATATATTTGAGTAGCAATGAAATGTGACTCTATTACTAAAGTAATAAGTATGTATTGCAATTTTTATTTTCATATGATTTTAATTTGTTAGGTTTATGTCACAAATACATTATTGTGTGTATAGAAGTATTTGTATTTAATAGCAGCTAGCAGAATAAGCAGAGATAACTTAGTTAAGACCCTCATTTCTCCACTTTCCCTCCATTTGATACATATCATGTTGGCCAGTAGACAATCCCACACATTTTCTTGTTCACTAGAGCTGAGATTAAATTCATTCCACTGAATCAGAAACCCACATCCAATCACAATTAGGGCCAGTTGCTGAACTACTGCACCATAATGGTCTCAAATCTAAAATTTTAAATTTGTAATTTTTATCTCTGAAACTGTTACTTACAAAAATATAAATTTGGTTATATTATAAGTAGCAGTACTTAGCTTTATTTTTAAATATCTGCTTAGAATGTTTAATTCCCCATTATAAATGATCTTCTTAAATATCTAAAATACAAATTTGTACAAAAGAGTTATGTTATAGGTATTATTGTTTGTGGTACTGTTACTTAGGTTTCACCACTTTATACATAAATGTTTCGAAGCTAGTAAGTCAAGAGCAAAATGTCACAACACTATTTCGCTGCTTACCTTATGGAATATATTTTTCAGGCTTTCAGGTAGAACTAATACAGTGTTTACAGGTGTAGTTGTTAAATATGGTGCCGAAGTTGTTAAGTTCACAGAACAAACTGATGTTACATTTGGTGAACTTGAAGATGATCAAATAAAAGGATATATTGCTACTGGAGAACCTATGTAAGGACTCATACATTTACATACAAATAGACATCTTGAATTTAGTTCAAGAGCTTTAGGCATTTTAGATATTTTTAGTGCAAAAATATATCAAAATAACATTTTTAAATATTTTTCGAAAATCTGATGCAGCAATTTAGAGTAGGGCTGAAAACCTGAATTTAAACGTTTTCAGTATTGTCCATCACACAAGAATTTGGGCACTATGCCCTACTCCCACGACATCATGCACAAATATGTGATATAAATATGTCAAATTATTAAACAGTTCCATTAGTGATAGACTGACTAAGCTGAAATTAAGCATTCCTTGAAGTCCATTTAAATTCCTTGTTGTTAATTATTTCTTGAAATTCCTATGACAAGATATACAAATGTAATTTAGCATTGCATAGCTCATGCAAACAAAGTTGTGGGCTGTACTTGTTATACTAAACTGTTTTCATCCTTGATTTAAAGAATTGAGTGGATAGAGTGTAAGGAAAAGGAGGAAGGGATCTTACCATTAATTTCTACCTTCTTCAGGGACAAGGCTGGAGCCTATGGCATCCAAGGTGTGGGAGGGGCCTTTGTGAGGAGAGTGGAGGGGGACTACTTCACAGTCGTCGGCTTGCCTGTCTACAGGTTGTGCATTGTTTTGTACAACATGTTTAAAGATAATAATAATCAGTGAGACAAGTGTTACTTGAAGATATGCCTCAAGTGACTACACTCTACTTGTTATATGTTATCAGGACTCTATGAAACATAAGATTTGTATATAATTTCTAGCAAATGTGTACAATACACAACCTAACTTGGGAAATGTTTAAAAAAAATCAATTTCTTTTATATTTTGATTCTATTAGTTAGTTAGTCCAGTCATTGTTATTTTAAAATTATTACTAGTTAATGTATAAAAGAAGTTATGCTTTTGGCGGAATAAATATATCAAATTTATTTAAACCGGCTCTATTGGGTGAAATACCTTTAGTAGGTGTTAGTTATAGAATTTTAGTTAAAAAACTACAGTCGAAATCTTATTAAAAACTTTAATCTCTTGAATAAAAAAAATATAATATGAATGTTATTAAAAAAGAGCTCTCTCTGCCTATACTTGGGTAGCAAACCCCCAGACACTGCTCCAAGCTATTCTCCCTGACCTGACATCCTGAGCTCATCACTAGTATAGATAATCAATAAAATGCTAAAGTGTTTTATTTTATTATAATAATTGTCAAATTCTAAGTTTTATAATAATAATTGTCAAATTCTAAGAAACTAAATATTTATATTTCAAAATCAATTCAACAACATCATCTTCATTTCACATATTTCCTAATTGAGCTCCATATTTTATTCATATCCTAGGAATTGTATGCAAAACCGATGTTAAATAGATTTCAGCTAACTTATATACTCTGTGGTAGATACAGTTACGATATTTTATCTTATACATTTTTTAATACGTTATTGAGATAGAATATTTGTATCAGGCGTAAATAGATTGATAAGTCGACTTGCATTTTTAAACTGTAATAGACATTTGATTGGTTAATGAGTAAAACATTCAAGTAAAAATAATTGAATAAACAATGAAACTTAAAATTAAAAGTGGCTGCGTTCAAAAGTATCTATACATTTTGCGATATATTAACTTATTGATGCCTGGTATGGATAGTATTAAATTGTTAATAAATTGTTAACTTGGAAGTTTTTTTATTCATTTATGTTTTATAATAATTTGTTATAAATAATCTTTAATATATGACTATAATGAAACCTTTTTTATTATTATACATATACTGATTGATTTAATAACTTACATGAAAGACTAACAAACTGGATGTTTGTCCATCCTCACAGACTTTCAGAATTTATAATAATAGTAGTATCTAATTAAATCCGAACGCCTAAATATATATAAGGGCAATAGCCTTTACGACGTAAACTTAAGGTTATTCTATCAAACCGAAAACCTGTTGCCGATTTGTCCATTATTATTTAATACTAATAATTTTAGTAATTAGTGTAATACGTAGCTCCTTATTTCACTTTTCTTCTATTGTCACACTAAGAAAAACTGAAAATACTATATTAATATGAATATCATCTGAGTAGGAATCGAACCCACAACCATCGCACAGTTAATCAGAATGAATAAAAGATCAGAAAAAATAGAACTACGGGTTTCGTATCACTGATAATAAATGAAACTAGATATGCATTTTTCTGAAAGTATGAAAGCAAAAACAAAAAGCTTCATTTCTTTTCCTAAATAGCAGGAAGAACTTAGTGGTATTACACTCCTTTCTTCGTTTCTTTGAAAATCAAGTGATTATGTATTGAGTGGCGGTACTTAACGCTGCTCTACATAGAGGGGGGAAATGACAATAATCTAAATCTGTACATATAATAAAAATGTAACCGATCGCTGTCTGTACATGGAAAATGGATGAAAAAATTATTAGGAGCATTTATTATTATAATAGAACCCAAAACAATGAGTTTTAATTTTCTGTTTATCTGTCTGTCTGTTTGTTTGTGCACACTAATCTCAGAAACGGCTTAACCGATTTAAATGCAATTTTGACTATTGTGTTGTGGTAAAATTCCCTTAACATTTAGTATTTATTTGCTTTCAATCGGTTCATAAACAAAAAGTTACAACCATATAAATTATAAATTTAAACAAAGTTTGTGATGTAAGTGAGAAGGCGAAAGGGCGAATTTAAGAAATAGTTTAGTCTTGTAGTATGCGCAGGCGAAGCCGCGAGCGGATCGCTAGTATATAACATATTCCTCCGAGTGCCTACAATCTATTTCGCTTACACTCAGACATGGCTCATGCTCAGTACAAATTACGACTTATTGTGTATTACGTTATAATGATGATTTGCTTTTCCAGTACTTAAAGCTGGTAATTTCAATTATATATATATATATATATATATATAAACAATTTTCTTTTAATCTTTTTTCGAAAGTCCCCCCCGTAACTGGAGAATAACAACTAAATATAATAATTAAATTTCATTCTTTGCAATAACTTTTGCATAGCGAAATTTAAAAAAAAAGAACATCGGTGTGGTTACATATAATGTTTTAACAATCGTTAAAGGATTTGGATATGGTTCGATAAGAGCGTATTGCTTAATCGTCGAAGCGATAAGGCAGAATCCAAGCGGCACGAGTTCTAATGGTACTGCCAAAATTTGTTACAAAGAGTAAACTGTAACTACGATGGTTGGGAGTTCAATCCCCACTCGGAAGAATAGTTATATCCAAATTACTTTTTATTCTTTGTTTGACAAGACAAAACACGCGGTTCCGCCGCTCAACACTGAATGTCTTGAAATCTGGCTATATGTAGGTCTGGCTGTCTAAGTGCAGAGTGGACTGTTTTGACACTAACTTTAACACTTATCCGCATAGAGTCTGACACAATCTAGTATCTGAATGCAAGGTTGCCTCAGTCTACCGTGATGTGTGATAAAAAACGATATTAGGTTAATGATGACAACAACTAACACCACAATAGATATTACTTCCTCATTCTACCGTAATTTTTATAATTGTGAGATTTGGAACTAATGATAGAATATCAAAGTGTTCCAAAAACATAGTTCTTCAAAACACCGTTACGTGCGCCTCGCAGGGACGGTCTTGTGCTTAGAGTAAAGCCTGTTTACTTTATAGCTGCTTAAGCTATGAATATGATCCCGCTCCAGATTCTTTACGTTCGCGCTCCGTTAAGCTTTGCTATTTTGTTGTGTATTTATTACTAGCGACTATTTATGTTCGGATTGAAATAAAATGGACTAAATGTTAACGGAAGTTTACCAAAATAAAATAGTCAAAATGGCATTTAAACAGGTTTAACCATTTCTGAGATTAGTGTGCACGAACGCACAGACAAACAAACAGAAAAAAAAAATTAAATACATTATTTTGGGTTCTATCTATTATATTGATAAACGCCATTTTATATTATATTGATATAGTCTATACTGATTATCGTGCCACTATGGGACAGCTTCTGACTGTAAGCACTATTGATTGTGGATTCGATTCTCACTCGTGAAAATTTGAATATGATCAATATTGAATTTATTTTAATTTCCCCCTGGTAATACAAAGCCGCGAGTTTCGCCACATGCATAGTCTAGGCTTCGGGTAGAAAATGGAGGACGGAGTGTCTTGTGTAGACTTGTGTAGTATTTCTCTCCGTCTACCCGTCGTAAGTATGAAGCTGCTTTTTATATTAAAGTAACTTTTTATTATAAAGTTTATTTTTATATTAAAGTATGTTTTTATATTAAAGTATATTTTTATATTAAAGTATCTAACTTTATTGTTTACAAGTAATAGGTGTATTTTCATGTTTTTATTCAAAACCACAGTCATCTCGATGTTGGGAGCCTGTCGTGTGAAGTTTGCTGTACGACCTGTAAATTAATCAATGACAAAATAACCAAACTATTTTAGTATCTAATGCAATACAGATAAAGGTGACTGTTACTTACATTTAATGAAAATTTACAAGCTTTTGAGATTTGAGGTTGACAGGTGGTCCGTCTCTAGTTCCCAAAACATAATAGTGTTTTTTTTCCTTTTCAAGTGGCGTTAAATTATAATTTTTTTTTTCTTTTCGCACTATGAGCGATATCCTAGGTATATTAAATCGATATATTATTCACTTGAGGCCATCGTGGCGTAGTGGCACAGTGTCTGACTTACCACGATTGGCTATGTCAAAAACAAAACAGGAGCAGCAGCAGTTTCACGTGTAATACAAAATAAATTACTATTGTAATAAACTCATAATCACTTCATTCGGGTTTCAGGTATATGATTTAAATTTAAGAAGATCTTGAAGATATTTCTACAATAAATGTGGTCAAAATAACGTAAAATACTTGTATAATGACGCCGAATTTGTATCTGTTCCCTTACAGATAATAAATTCAAGCGTTATTAAATACTGAAATGTACGTGATTTAACAAAATCACTAATTTTTTTAAAAATCAAATCTTTCTGCCTTAACTACCTTCGATACGTGATGATATAATAATAATGAAGTAGAACTGAATTATACTTTTGAGAATGATGAAAAAAATCATAGATCCTATCCTAGACACGGTGTGGGTGTGGGAACCAAGAACAGATGCGCGTGCGCAGCGTCCGGTAACACCGGAATGGCATTTGTAATTCCTTACGATGCGGATTATGTGAAATAAAATTATATTGATTGTTCTCTTCTGATGTTGCAAACTTTTTTATTTCTCACATATATCCTTAAAATCATGAAATACGAGCATATCATCTTGAAATTATCAATAATTTATATGTATGTATAATGTGTGCTATGTATATATTTCACTTCGTTGTAATCAATTGTCCATACAAACTTTTTATTTCAGCTTAAAGTTTAAACAAACATTCTTCACACAGAATTAGTCTTTATAGTTTATAGCGCTCTGGGTAGTTCGTGCTACGTTTACTTTAATTTTAAATTGTCTAAAATAAAAAATTACCTTGAACAAACACACTCTTATATATAAATTAAGCGCGGTAAAGCTGTTAGAAATTAATTCAATATATTATGTGAATGTTTCTATAGTGAAAATTTGAGTTAGTTAGCCTACAGTAAACGGTAAGCTATAATTATATATTTCATAAGAGAGATTTAATTAGCTATTAAGTACCAGAATGTGTATGTAGGAGATATACACATTTGGCTCAGAGACATGTCACTATCTTTATTAACCAATAGTTTAATACTCGCAAAAAGACCAGAGGGTTTCCATACTGTCTACTAAAGTAAGTTTTTAATGTATAATAATTATTAGTTTAATTAATAGAATGAATAATAAATGGAATATTACTATAAAAAAACAGTCACAGGGACTTTATTTTTTTTTTAAATTATTTTTTGTATTATTCGCACACTTAGGAAATTGAAAAAGACATATTTAGAAACGTTTTCTAAATATGTATTTTTTAGGCACAGGGACTGTTGCGTTTAGATTAGAAGTGACTTAGAATTAAGATATTTAAATTAGACATTTCATATGTGTTAATTAAAACAATCAACATTAATCTGGTTTTAACATCTATTGATAAAAAACTATATTCGACATTAGGCCTACGGTGACGAACGATGACGCGAGTTCCATAATATTTGTTCACCCAAAAAACTCAACGCGCTAAAGATGTTTTCACTTCGAATAATATACAAGAAATTATTTAAGAGCAAATCTTAGGATACGTAGTTCGTTATTCATTTTTTCTCATTCATTCAGTACTAGCGTAAGTAGAACGCCTATATCAAACGTAACTCAGCCCTTCCTTGAAACATAGTAACCCCTTCGCTTCCGCCGGCAGTTTCCGGTGCGCGGGCGTCGCAGTGTGTAAACACGTACACAAATGTCTATTTAAAGTAATTAGTAATAATAAGCCAAGGGCACGAGGCTATATTAATAAAATAGCTTCGTTTGCTTTATTTTCGTCTTTTCTTGTTTTGCGCAGTCTAATGAACCACGGATTGGCCGTTCTTCAATATCATCCAAAATAGGGGAATTCACTTTGACTAACATGATCTAACTAGATAGGTAAATGAAAGGCCATATCTATCTATCTATTTTTATATATTAAAACAGTAATAATAGAATGTTTGTGCGCACACATCTTCAGAACTACTAACGGATTTGAAGGAAACCGTTAGTAGTTCCTTTTTTTATTGTTTAGCTTTTAAGCTTAGGCAGGGCTTAAGCTATAATTGATTTTGAAGAGTGGAATACCTGATGTTAAGCCAATAACAGACCAGCTGCACTGTAAGATGCAAGGAAATTGCGCCTTAATAAAAGTTTTTCAGCGTGATGGGTATGTTGGTGGAAAGGGAAGAGGGGATATTTTCGAGTACGGACTGAATTCACAACTACTCTGTCTACAGTCAGATGCTGTCCCACTCCACCACGATGGCCTCTTATGTATAAAAAACCATTCTTTCTTTCCTTTGAACTTCACTGTTCAAATCCACAAGGCATATAGGTAATATCCATGACATGATGATATACATAAATGTATTAAGGTTTAGTAAAATTTTAAGAAATAGCTATGGCACACTCTGCCATAGATTCTTTTAGAATCGACAAAGCAGACTGTTTAATGACAATGCAGCGATTCAAATGTTGACTTTCTAAATATAAAATAGTGATTGAATTTGACATAAAGACCACGACTGGCCTTCATTATTACTATAATTGAAAATATATTATTAATAATGGTGTTTCCGGTATTGTTTCTTGAAATGTAGCAGAGGATTCTATAACA